>JAUZNJ010058032.1:0-28530 GCA_034780135.1 Jordanella pulchra
ATATATATGCTTATACTACTTAATGTCTGCCATAATTACTTTACGTGGAAGGGTGGCTACCATATAACTTTCTTATATAAACAAAGAATAAAGGAGAGATTGAGAGATACTGAACTAAATTGGTGTTCCTACCAATAGTGCGATGCTACACAAACTACCGGAACCGGAAACAGCCCGAAATTACATGTATTCTTTAAGAGATCACACACATCTATGAATATCCTAGCAATAGCCAAAAATAATCACCAAAATAAATAAAATGCTACGTACTAATAAATTTGAAATAAAAATATTTTTAAAGTTCCTCAAGATGCAGGGAACCGTGAAAAACTAGGCTTTATTTTGGTAAAAACCGGAAGTCGGTTATTAACAAACTGAGTTGTTTGACTTTTGGGGGCTTTCGTGATGTCATTGAGTAGAAAACGATAAACGGCAGAGCGCGACGACATTTAGACTCAACTAGACAGACGAATTCAGCTTAATTTTAGTTGTATTTAAAAAAGCTTTTCTACTAATAAATCACAAATGGGAAAAGTGAAAACACTTTCCTTGGTTTCTTCCAAAAAGCACCACTAAACGGTCAGCGAAGTCAAGTGCAACACTAGCTAACATTGAAACGGCACACACAGCGAGGGAATCATAATCGTATTTACAGTAACCCAAACATGTTTTTATGACTGCAAAATAAAACTAACAGATAAAGAGGTTATATCTATGCAGTACAATCCGCGATGTGATGCCATCAAACGGCGCAGTGATACACCGGAGCATCTTTCAGACTGATCTACAGGACAGCAACACTCGGATTAACGCCGTTCTTCTTTCTCAGTGTGTGCAGGCAGTTGATGCTGTTTGTGTTTAAATCAACCGCTGCATCCGAAGACAACGAGGAAAAAACTTAAAAGCCCACCTTGTAAAGCTGTCGATCTGCAGAAAGTTTGAAGTTCGTTTTACTTTTTTATTTCCATTGTGAAAAGTACTTCCTCTTCGCCAGCCTCCGTTTCTGTTCGACACTTTGCCGGACTCAGCCAGCCCGTCAACTCAGCCAATCAGCATCGAGAGGTTTGGGGAAGTGTCCAATAGAGAAGCTCAACCCGCAATTTTCTGGTCCAATCAGAATTTATAAATAGCTCTCGCAAGCCAATCAAAACATGTAATGATAATGTATAATGTACTTTGTATAGAAATTCTGTAATGTTCATCAGTACTTTAATTAATTGAATAATTTTACCACAGAAGACGACACCCTGAATAATAACAACAATACAATAATAATAATGGTAAAAATAATGAGAGATTTTATTTGCAAAGTACTTTTAAAACAAATCTCAACGTAATACAATCCAGAAAAAAACATAATAAAATAGGAAGGACAATAAAATCTAGAATTAATATACACAAAGCTAAAAGCAAAACAAAGCATTTTAAGAATTAAAAATACTGTGAAAGACACACACAGAAACACACAACGCCATTTTTAAAAATAATCTATCCTCTCTAAAGTCTCTAAAGACTAATAAAGCATCAGTCTATCCATTTATTGATAACATAACTTTTTCATTGCATTGACTGCTTTTTAATCTCCCTCTATAATTGTAAAAATCTTAAATGAGTTAACTGTAGGTCGTCAGGTAGATTTCCATGGTATTCAAAATCTAAAATTACAAAGCAGATGTAAACTGGAGATCTCTTACTAAAAAATAAAACAATAATAATATTGTAATCTGTGGAAATAATTAGTCTCAAATAAGCCGTGGTTCACTCTCCTAATATCAAAAAAGGCTAACTTTAAGTTTCAAGGAAGCTAGGATTTGATACAAGATTAACAAAAAATATACTCCTTTTATTTTCTTTCTTTTGTTCTAAATTATCCACTAAGACCTGTTAAATAGTTGCTAAACCATTTCCAACCAGAAGATGGCACCAAAATCACATTGTTAAAAGCCGCCTAAGAACGTTCTCACTTCATGATAAAAAAAAACAAAAAAACATGAGCTCTAGAGCAAAGTGTTTATGTAAAATGTTGTAATATGTTTATGAGGGAACTATTTAGATCTGTGATTAAGGCAGAGCTTGTTCCTGAGCCACCTGTTGCTGCTTACTGTCAGTCAGCTGGATGAAAGTAGGCTAAAACACAGTTGCAATGCTGACAAAAAATATGTTCTAGTTGCTATAAGAAATTTCTTCTGTTTTTATTGTTTTGCAATATTTCATAGTTAATTTGAATATTAGAGAAAATAATTAACCTTATATAAAAAGGAAAAAAAAACGGCAGACTAAATTACTGGTTGTTCTTCTCTTTATCAAAAAAACACCATTGAGTGTTTTAGATGATTGTAACCTTCAGCTCACTTCTCTTACCTATATTGTTTTGATTTGGCCAAAGTAAAAGTTTTCTGACACATAGATCCATTTTAAGGCCACATACTCATGACTTGAATAAATAGGTGATTGCAATCATCTGATTCAGAGACACATTAAAGACTCGACCCAAATACCTCAAATGATAGATCAGAAAGTCTCAATGCTAACTGCACTGGCTATAGTAATCATCCTGCTTACTGGTCGTTGCTCCTTCCTAGTATTTATCATGGTAACCACGGACACTTAAGTTTCCTTACCGATTCAAAGTATTCTGTTCGAACCAATAACAAGCAGGACAGGGCTGAGATATACCACACCATATATGACCACGGATATACGGGGAGAACATGCAAACTCCATGCAGAGAAACCATAGGCCAGGATTCCAACCAGGGACCTTCCTGCTGCGAGGCTACAGTGCTACAAACAGCCACGTTCTTGACTCCGGACTGCAAAATAAACCAAGTTGCTTGAGCTAAATGCCTCATGGCTGCAGATTGTGCTTCTGGATTTTGTGCAGCCTTAATTGATCCTTTTTCTACTGCTGGTAGTTTAGGTCTTAAAGCAGGAAACCAGCCCCAAACACCAAACCAATTTTCATGTCAGAACACAGGATATGTACCTTAAAAGCTTGGGAATCACAGAGACTTTATTTGAGAAATGCTTTTGGACTTAAAGTCCAACTTGTTTTTTAATTGCTGAAACATGAACACTGATTTTCATGTGTGCAGTTAGATTCTACTCTGGGTTCTTCTTTTTGGGTTCTTGGGTGAAATGCTTGTTATGGCAGGTCAACCACTGGTTCTAGATAGTGTTCAATACAATTTAATTGTTTTAAATCAGAACATGTGCAGCTCTAGTTTCAAAAAAGTTGAATTTCACTGATGCATCTAAATGGATTTAACATTTGTTGTCTAACAATCTTATTCTAACTAAACTGTTCTTCATCTATCTCTATTACGCCTCTGAAATGAAGTTTTTGGTTTTCTTGACTTATGTTCTGTTCATGTGAAACACTTTGAAGCGTTTTCTCCCTGAAATGTGCTGTTTGTTTTTAATCCTTCTGGTGTGGGACTAAACAGACCTGAGTGTGCTTGAAAGACAAAAAAAAAATAACCTGAAGACTGAAGGTCAAATTTCCCTGATGAGCTCAAATAGGTTTGCTAGATTCCTGTCATAATAGCCTTTCCCCTTGGAAATAGCTCACATTGAGTCAGGGTGTCTTTCCCTTGTAGTTAAATATGCTTGATGGCTTTTTAATTTCAAGCGGGACCTGAAATCAAAGCACATTAGAAATCTAAATGCTAAAATAAACTTTTTCACATATTTCCAGCAGTCATAAGAAAGCAGAATTCCGACGCTATAGAAAATGTGATTCAAAACACACGTAAAAGAATTGAATTTCAAATGTTTTTATTAAAGTTGCATAAAAGTGTAACAAAATCGGGCAAAAAACAAAACCAGTTGCTGATATTGCTACATTTGTTTGTCTAATCATTAAAAAAACAAAACAAAGCAAAACACCACCACTATCCATCCTGCATGGTTTAGCTCTTGTATTTAGCCTCAGTGATCATCAGCATACATTATTTGATTACTATTTTTTTTTTTCACATTTTCTCCAACAGTAAGAAAAAGAAAAACAACAGACTTAGCAATAACAGTCTAAGAAGATATATATTTAATCCAAAACCTGAATTTAGAAACATAAAATCCACTCAAATTCAGCTACTGATTGAAGTTGCCTAAAACAATCTGACCAATTAGAGGAGACCACAGAGAGCTCAGTCTGGAAATACCGCAGATAAAGGCAAAAGCAATCGCACCGGAAATATGCGTCTGAATGGATTTTTTGTTATTGTTGTTGTTTAACTAAGTGTTATTCCAAGGCTTGGCATCAAGAGGTGTGATGATCACAATAAAAACAGACCAGAGTGAATAACATTGTTCACCTAAATCGTTTAAAAAGGCCTAAGTATTAAACACTTAATTCTAATAAGAAGAAGAAGAAGAGAAAAAAAGAGAAAACGTTTTGAAACAAGGAGCGACAGAAGATCTCAAATTCTCCACATAAAGCAAAGCGTCTTGCAAAAGTATTCACTCGCATTTACCTTTTCACATTTATTCATGTTACAACCGCAAATCTCCATGTATTTTATTAGGACTTTATTTGATAAACCAACACAAGGTAGTAAAATAATGAGGTATTTAGGGATAAAACAGGAGAAGAGTGGAACGCATTTCAATTAAACTCCGTTAAACAAAATCCCAAAGTTCTGAATATTTTATATTAGCCAGAAATAGAAACGACTGGCCCAATTGGTTTGCATTAATCAGAGAAGTAGGACAGAGACAAATGATAACTCTGGAGGAGCTTCAGAGATAAACAGCTCAGGTGGGAAAATCTATAAGCAGGATAAAAACTATAAGTTATAGACTCCACATATCTCTTCTTTATTGAGGAGAAAGTCAAGAAGCCCAGTTTGCAGCAAATCGCATAGAGGCGACAGAACCAAGGCTGTAATTACAGTAAGAACTAGTTTACAAAGAAGATAACCTCTAAAGATAACTTTTTGCTTCCAGCTCTTAATTAGACATAACTTTATGTCGATCAATCATATAAAATCCCATTAAAGTTCAGTGGAGTTTGTGGTTTTAAAAGAGATAAAATGGGAAAACCTTCGAGGAGCATTCATACTTTTGGCAGGCAGTGTAGATCTGCTTGGTAACAACGATAAACTGAAGTACTCCTGTTTGTTTTGTTTTTTTGGTTTGTGTAACATAAATTATACCTAAGGCAACATTTGATTAAACAAAGTAAAGAAAAACGGGAGTAAGGGAAGGAAAAAGGTGGAGAAATGGTTGAAATGGGGCAGGGAGAAATGAGAGAGCAGCAGTGTGTAAATGGGCCATATCTGAGAGGAAGGCAGACAGTTAAAGGTCTGTAACAGCAGGTGCAGACGAATCACAACAAATGCCACTGCTGCTGTTGGCCAGCAGGACGTCAGGCTCTGATCTGATTGGTCGGCGATCAGAAACAGATGGCTTATTCTTTGCGATGATTGACAGGTGGTTTTCGGAGAGGGAGGCGATGAAGCTGCAGCTGTGGACGCATGTCGGCTCTGTCTCTGCACCTGGAGATAAGAACTGACTTGGCGGGCGAGTGAGGAAGAAAAAAAAAAATAAATAAAAAAAAGAGGAAAAGGCTAAATGGATTAAGGGTGGTTCAGTTTAAAACGAAGCAATAAAAAGAAAAAAACAAAACTCCCTCCGATTTCTGGACATCTTATTGGTGATTCTACTGGCATATGACCATCTGAGGAGGGAGAAATGCTCTGTTCTGAGAAAATGGGAAGTAAATAACAGAGGAAGAGATGTCAGGTTATTGTGGTGTAATTTGTTTTAAAAAGGCAGCTTTTCAATAGGGTTCCCCTTTGTGACTATCAGTTTGTGAATGACAAGAAATAAAGTCCTATCCCCCCCTTCCCTCCAAAACAAAACCCCAACCCAATCGGTCCTACACAACAGCAGAATATACAGGCCCAAAAACACTCCATACTATGACAGATGTTGCTGTACATTATGTAGCAACACACGCTAATAACACCACAGACATACACGTGTATGTGCAGGCTGACCGAGGAACAAAAATTACCTTTTAGCCTAAAAAGAAGAAGGAAAAAAATGTCCTGGTCTAGCTTCAAATACAAAAAAACGGTTTATTTGAAGGTCTAAAGCTGGTCTTACAGCCAAACGTCTAACCAGTGAGTCTTTCTAAAGGTTCAATCACTATTTCCAGGCATCAAAGTTTCCTCTTTGCTTTGTACTAAAGATAGATTTACACAACGCTTTGCGGTCAAGAGGTTCGGATTTTCTTCCACCAGAAATGACACACAGCAGGTTTTATTAAAAAGGGCATATATCATCATATATTAGGGCCAGAAAAACCTAAAAAAAATCCTGACCATATGCGACATAAAAACTTGTCTTCTAAAATGGGATTTTCTATTAAAAAAAGACCCCTTACTAAGACAGGAAGGCACTACCATCTATGGATGATGACAAAGAGTCTGATAATCTCTCATTGTAATCACAAAACGGAGAGTTTTCATAATAAAAAAATACCTTTATTAAGGCGTATGTGAAACAAATGTGTGGTTGATTATTTGGTGGCACAGGAGAGAAAAAAAAAAAAAAGACGGCAGGTATTTTTTCCTTAAACACAGTTAAGAAGGAGAGATTTTCACACCTTTTGCCCTTGGATTATGAAGTAAAAATCATCTGGATTTTAAGAAAATGCATAATCTAAAGCTAAAGAAATGAAAAGACAAGACAGCTGAGTCCATGGTGAAGACGAATGGCTCAGGCAGGGAGTCAACAGGCAGACCGAGGTGGCTTTCATTGGTGTGCATAAAGTTGATCAGGTAAGAAAATGTTTATTTTCTCTGGGCCAGCGGAGAATGTTTGACTGCAGATGCTGTCCGAGTATCTCAGCTTCCCTTCTGCCCACAACTTTGTAGCATTAGCTTAATCTTTCTTAGCGCCAAATGACATATTGAGCACAGTAAACTAACAAAAACAAAACAAAAAAAAGACACAAATGACACATCTATACGTTTCTGTTAATATGTCCTTTTTTAGTATATATTGTGGCTGTTGTTTAGAATGATGTTAATTGTATTGATGCATTGGATGAAAGCTGATTTGTTGAAAACAAATGTGTTTGGGTTTCTGAAAAGTTAGATTTATACAATCACTGAACGAGGCGAGCAGGTGGGAAAGCTCTTAGAGATATTAAGAGTCAGAACCAGAGCTGTAGCTGAAACTTTTCCCCATAAAGCCACCCTAATATTAGTTTCTATAAAGATAGTTTTTAACTGTAAACTGAAATTCTTTAAGATGCCTTCATTATATAAAATTGTTTTTTTTAAAAAAAAGCCAAATTGCTTGTTTGCTTTGTGGACGTAGAAGCTGTTTCTGATTCTCCACTCTGGTAGATTATAGAAAGACTTCCTTCTGGAGCTTTTAAATCCCTTTGAACTGTCCCGGTTTCTTAGGTATCTACCACCCTCAGACATTTCCTTTGATTTCAATCTCCGTACTGGAAAAATTGACAGCAGAAGTCTCTTGATTGATTGACTCAGCTTTAGCACTCAGTATTCATGGTATTATGGCCTGATGCCAGAGTTCGGCGCTCCAGAAGTAACCTTTGTCACTATTGAGCAACCTTCAGCTGCTATGTATTGCCTTTTCCTCGCTCGTTTAAAAAAAACATCTCAGTTTTAGACATGGTAGCTGCTGTGAGCGATAAGCCTGGACATAGAAGAAGTAGTAAAAAATGATGATATATGCCCTTAGAGAAAAAAGTCTAAATGAAGCACTGCCTGTGTTCAAGAGGTAAAAAATAAACCTCCAAAGAGATGATCTAAAAAAATGTTAAGGTGAAGTGATGATCTCCATGCCCTTAAACAGAAACAAGAAATCAAAACAGATCTCTAGATGGAGATAAACAGGTTAGGATATTGACATAATCTCGCTGGTGGAGGTTGAAGTATTTGTTACATCTACATCATTCTCCGTTCTCAGTTTTCACTCCGTTTCTTGTGGCGGTGGCTCTGTTATTTTACATGTTCTTCCCACTCCAAGCCACCCCGCTTTTACAGTAATTATGGGACTCTGTTCCTCCTCAGGCAGATGGGAAAGTGGGAGGAAGAGGAGAAAGATTAAGAAGAGAAGCGCCAATAACGGGCAGGCGAGGAAACAAAAGGGAAGGAGAGGAGCTGGATTACAACAGACAAGTTAAATCGCAAAGGATTCATTTCTGCTGAAGAAAAAGTCCAAATCTATTGAGGTAAATCAAGGGGGTTTAACCATAAGCTGAAACAAGGAGAGGCTGTAACATGTGGCCTTCAATGGAAGAGGATATTAAAATAGAAAAAATAGTTGAGCGATGAGGGAAGACGAGAAGCGAGGGCTGGAGAGGACGGGAACATGTGAGGGAAAGGAAGGATGCCATCATTTCTTCTGAGGCGTAGAGAGCTTCTGCATTCCTCTGATCTTGTCGAGCAGCTCTGAGATGAAGTCCTACATGAAGACAAGGAGAACAGGACTCAAAACGTGCTTATATGCTACGTAAATGTAGAGGAAGAATCAAGTTACTTTACCTCAGTAGGTTTAAAGCAGTCAACCAGTAAGTCCTGTAATATGAAGAAATAACACATGAATGGAAAGTTGTTTTTTTATTTTTTTTCCAATGATTCAAACCTGCATGTTTTCCTCACCTTGACCCTGGCTGCTCGCTCAACATCACTGGGCATGTCCAGCAGTTCATCCACATCTATTTCCAGCTCTGGGATGGCCTCCTCCTGGAGCAATGACAACATTGTACAAACAGCAATGAGCAGCAGGCTCTTCCTCTTTGCACTTTGATTTTCGTTTTTTGTTTTTGTTTTTTTTTAGTTCTGATTAATGTTCACTTTGAAACACTAGAGGGCAGCGAACACTCATAGCACACCAGTGTGAGAATTAAAGGGCAGACAAAAAGAACATTTGGAAGAAAAAAAACAACATCTTAGATAAAATAATAGAAGTTTAACTGATAGTATCAGGCTTTAAAAATGAGTCATTTTCAATAATCCTACTATAAAACAACATCAAAAACCAATCATGCTAAGACATGAAGTCTTAAAATTAAAGGTAAATCATACAAACACGAGGTAAAATATCTTAGCATAATTGTTCTCTAACACTAATGTTGTTGCTGCTGTAACATCAGCGCTAAAACAAAAAGCATCTCTGCACAGCGGCAGATTAGATGGAGGTCATTATTTCGTTTTGTTACCTCGTGTTACTTTAACAGATTAATTAGCTCTGAACAGCGATTTAAAAGTCAGATACTGAAAAATATCTTCGACCTTCCATCCAAGATTCACAATTAAAAAACAACTTTGATCTCAGTGCAGCAGTCATGAGCTTGAGCATTTTGGCCATTAAAATCTGTTCAACTGGCCCGATATATTACTGACATGCAAAGCAAGAATGGAGGAAATTGAATATATGATTGAGCAACCAGATACAGCAAATATAAAGTGTTCTGCTATTGTGATATGAATGAGGTTGCATTGAGAACTGTGAGTCTGTTCAGCTCTAGATTGATCTATTTGAAAGCTTTATAAAGACTTTGTTGTACAGATGAATTTGGTTGGGATTAGTGCTGGTTAATTAATTGCTTATGCAATATAAACACATTTTAGGAAAACAATTTTCAAATTGAGGACCTCAGTTTAAACAAGCGACAAAATGTCTTCCTCCAGCCCTTTAGATGGCGGTATTACACTGAAAGTGGGTTTGGCACCACATTGAAAGGAGGAGAGAGCTGCAGCTAGAACTCAGATCAATGCATGATAGAAGAAGTGAGAAGTTTTTCAGCTGTTACAATAAAGTCCTGCAATAACGGATTCTGGACAAGCAAGCTTTTTTCAAATCATGTAAAAAAATTAAACCCTGCAATCAAACATGAAGGTGCTTGTGCTTAGTTCAAAAGGAAATCACAATAAAATCGCATTATTGGTTGCAAATAATGGTAATTTAGATTTTTTTTTTTTTGGCAAACCTGTTCAGGCAAAGTTGTGATGCATAAAAAAGGAATACCAGGATGAGTCAAAATCTAAATCTACAAGCTGGATCTCAAAGAAAAAGCTGATCATTGTAGCGCTTGTTTCTATCTACGAGTTAACAGCTGACGTCTGGGACCAAAAACAACGAGTTTCTACAATAAAATGGAGGAAAATATGACCCATCTGCTCATTAATGTTACGAATTAATGACTGTAATGGAATATGGTCAAGTGTAGAAAAAAACACAAACAGTTGTGTGTCATCAGCATATTGTAAGAGATGTGAAAGAACAACAAAAACATTTAATTGTGATACTACAGATAAAAATGACTAAAAATAAGAAAACAAACAACCTTAGTTTAAGGATACTTTTCTCTGTTTAGCATTACACAATGTCTCAACAACTCTTTGTGACCTTTAGCATCGCAGTCACTGAAATGAGATGCGACTAAAAGTTACAGGATGGTAGCTCTTGAGGACTGGACTTGAGCACCCCTGGTTTAAATAATGTCGGCAATTGCATTAGGATCGCGATTTCGAGTATTTGCAGCTTCGTGTTGATGTCAAATAAAAAAATGTAACAAAAGGTGGGCTGAGAAAATAGCCTTTAGAAACTCAACTTAGTTTTCACAGATTAATGACAATAAAATGACAAAATCGGAACCAGTTTATCACAGTACCAGACATTCTAAACAGCTTTTCAAATAAAGCCTGAATAAATCGCACAACATGAATAGAAAATGTAGAGAAACTAGAGAACGGCAGCATCGGTGTTTGCTTTCATTGTCATAATTAGTTTTCCTGTTTGTCCTTCTTTTTAAACCCGACACACCCTGACTCAGTGTGTGATCTATCAAAGTGGTACGACACAAAAAAACACCCCAAATGCACACCATTTTTTTTTCTTTCGTTGTAGATACAAGTCCTCATTTCCTCCACTTTTAAACTCAAGTGCGGCCCCACGCTCATGTCGTTCTCCAGGAATCTCTCCATTGCTCCGGTCCTCCCCCTCGGTTGGAGTTGCCCACACCAGCTGTCTCTGCACCTGCCCAACTAAACCCACGCCACCACCCCTCGTAACCCCCCCCGCCATACAAATACAGAATCCACAACCAGTCGACAGGATGCAGAGTCTGCACATTCGAATGTCAGATTAATAGGCCAGTCTGGATTTCTTTTTCTTTCCGGTGAAAATTTACACGCGTCTTTTTCAACATGAGGGATTAAGGATTTATAAAATGAGCTAAATAAGTCTGAGCTGGAGAGTGTGTGCGTGTGTTTAATCCTGGACAAGGACGGCCTGGGTGTCTGAGATAGAGACTGAAAGTGACAGATAGACCTACTGTCAGCAAAGAACTGCAAACAGACTTAACGTAAGCATCAAAGTAGGTGGTAAAAACAGCATCAGCGTGAGAAAAAAAACTCTTAATAACGAAGTAACCTCTCAGCAACTGAAGCTAAAGTCGGAAACAAAGAATGATCTGCCAACACGTGGTCTCCATGTGCCTCCAAAAGGTTCGAAAACAAACGAGCCACAACAAACAAACCGATAAGCTATAAAGATCTTCCTTTTATCTGTAAAAAATAATCAAGAATCTCGTGTTTTATGACCATTATGAAGCCAATGAAATTTTTAACGTGACGTTTAATGCCATCTACTAGAGAGGGATTTCACAGGCGGTGTTAAAAGGCGGAGCCAAGGGGGAAGGGAACGCCGAGAGGAAGGAAGGTAAGAGGTTAAGCAGCCAGAGGAGAAGAGGCTGCAGCTGATAGAGCGAGGACTAGCAGGGGAAGGAGGCCAGAGGAGGACATGCTGGGGGGGTAAAAAAAAGGCCGGAAGAAAGGCTTCAGAGAGGAGACACAAAGAAAGCCGGGAATCATGAGGGAGGATTTCCAAAACAACCCTCCAGTCTGACTGACTGGGTGTCTAGAGGGAGGGAGGGTAGCGCTGTCTGCAGATGTGGTTTGGTGTAAAAGCTGCCTGCAAGATACTGGCAGGGTCTACGGGGTTAAGGTAAAGCACTGTGATGAGGATTATCCTGAACTACCTGCAGAAAATAAACTATATTTTCTTTTGATCCTGGCACCAACCTTTGATGCAGACGTGAAAGAAAGATTTTTCAGGCAGCAATTTAGCAGAAAAACGAAAAAAAGAAAAAACAGACAACCGAGTTCTACTGCTGCTACCAACCTGTTCTTGGTCACTAACTGCTTAGAGGAATAAATATTGGTCAGTTTTTTTTTTCAAATATATGATAACGAAAATTGCAAGTTTTCCTTCAGTAATAAACAACCACACTGGTTGGAGAGAAAAAGCTAATTTAGTGAATCTGTTTTCAACCATATTTAGGTGCATATGCTGGTTGAAAACTATTTAAATGTTTTTTAATATTTTATTCTACTACTTTTTGCAAAATGATCCAAACCCAGCAAAGTTTCGGGACTATTGTTATTCAACAAAAACATATATTTCTCACAAGAAATATCCATGAAGCTTAATTCCTCATGCATGGAAATGGCTGAGCTTTTCATAGATCCTCCTTGTATTTCAGTTTTAAAATACTATAAATTCAGCTTCTTTCTGGTCTATTTTTTATTAAAAACTAAACAAAAAGCTTTTGGAAAGCGTTAAAAATGTATAAATGAGCATTTTAATGATAAATGCCAGTGCAGACTTACCTTATTCAAGACTATCTGAGTAAGTGGGAAGTTTGAAATTGATTTCAAGGTTTAACCATGGAGCTGAGCAGCATCAGGATTCTGCTGGTTCTGTTCACTCAGGTTCTCGCAGCAGTCCTGTTCTGCGCTCTACTTAGCTTAGCATATAATTCCTCAAATCATCCGGGCTCAGTTTGACTGTAACCTTGCTTCAGGGTCCCTGTAGTCTTTGAACACCAGAGTGGAGCAGGATTTAAAACCTCCAGGAATCAGTAAACTCAAACCGGCTCTGTTACCGTGCAGAGCCATGCACATTTTCTTCACTAATCTGCGGTGCTTTTTTTCCCCTCAGATTTGCATGTTTTTATATTTTTCTCCATCGGTCTAGGAAGCCTGACATAAATCACCATAGACGGCAGAGAACAGCTGCAGTTTTAAAACGTACTTTGGTCAAATCTTCTAACAATAAAGAGGCCTTGATCCTAACCTGGAAAGTGATTTGAAGCCCCCTCCCCTCCCTAAAATAAATACTGTACTGATGATACAGTGGTGACTACCGTCGCCTTATTTTCATTCAAGAAATAAAAGCCCAGCGTGTAGCTAAAAGCTTTGACTGGATGTAAATCACCTGAGGAACATACAGCGACCTGGCCCGCTGCCCAGCTGTATCATGTGGCCTTTAAACTTAATTACAATCTTCCTGACAAGCTTGCAAATACGATTCACACAGAGGCAGGAAGCACAGAGACGACCCTGTCGCTCATCTGGAGGCTTCCTGTCCCAAACAGCAGGGATCACATGTGACAGCATGGCGGAGTGGCGTCTGCAAACAATAATAAATAATAAAAGATATTCTACTCGTATGATGTAATCAGGTCAGCCTGACTGCAGAACAACAGTAAAAAGCTGCATGCAGTGATTTCTGGAAACACGTCTGGATGTTACATCCGAAATACTGAAGCTGCCGTTCTTCCAATCTAAAAATAAATCTTATTGCTGTCAAAACTTTCAAACACTCAGTATGATTAATCCAGACAAACATTATTCTACATGTCATCTCTTTGTTTAACAGTTTAACTACATAAACAAAGTCCAGACCTCTAACAACGCCACAACTGTATTTATTTTTTTGCTGCCTTGTTCAGATTAGCTGCTAAAAGAGCTACTTTATCTCCACTTTAAGCCAGAACGATCAGAGAAAATTGGCGTTTGTTTACAGAACAGGGACAGCCTGGTTAAGGCATGTTTGCTCTCTGGATTCTTACCTAGATACTGCAAGATATGAACAAAGTGAGACACTTTTTCTGTACAATTTAGATAAAGGAATAGTGGAAAGTTTTAAAAAGTTGACTTTCCATTACGAAAGCCGAGATTTCTAAAGCAATAAGTGCGTGTAGGGTTAAAATATAGCAGCTGAATAGTTTCTGCACACATAGACTGGTGCTTAGTCATCACTCAACACAAAACAACATCAGATACCAACAAAACCATAATGTTTTACAAATGTTTAAAGACAGAAGCTGCAAACCACCAAGACGGAAATATGTTTAATTGGTTACATGCAGAATAAAGACTGACATGTAAATAATTCAATGGGGAGGAAAACCAAAGGATATAAAAAGTAGAACAACACTTTACAGGCAGTTTAGACATTCAGTAGTTACTACTGATTAAATACAAGATGTCTTAAAGAGGTATTATAGAGCATAACCAGATCACCGTTTTTTGTGCTTTTTTTGTAAACCTCTACACTCCTGACATGTGTGACAACTGCACCACATAGTCAGCTTTAAGGAAAATGCAAACTGAGGGGAGGAGATCCTAACTTTTGCATTTTTCCCTAATATTTTGCTGCAGATTTATTGTGTGAAAAAGACGTCCTGCAGGTCCTTGATGGATGCAGTAGTTTTAATCCTAAGGCTGAGATCGGCAAGTATAGGATGATGATGCCGGAAAAAAACTTGGGTTACTGAGGCTTTTTCTTTTTTTTTTTCCACGTTGAAATGAATTTAAACTGTAGGAACTGAATATTTGAACGTTTTCAAAAGCGCAACTTTGAAGCTGCCTCAAATCATTTGCATTTTCACCTCTGGATTAAATTTCCAAATTCCATCAGTGAGCATTAACATATTAAGTCTGTGAGCTTTGAAACGCAATGCGGCTGCAATTAGGATAACACTTGATCTGCAGGACTATTGAGTCATTCATCTTTTAATAACTGCACGAACGCACATCTTGATCATCCTCAGTATTAAGCCCTGAAAGTCAGATGATCTCGCTGATGACGAAGGCGTAGTTTATTCCTCCTCAAGCAACAACTGAAAGGAAGGAGAACAGTGAACTAAAGATCAGACATCTCCTTACTGAAAGCTTTCAAAGTCCTTTTGACCCCAAATTTTATGTTTTTCAGCAAGACATACATAAGAAACAATTCATGGTGTAAAACGAGCCAAAATCAGATCTTTGACAATCAGATCAACTGATGACTTTTGGACATCCAGCATTAACTGCAGCCTGTCATCTATCCGACAGGCTTCTTATAAAGAGCAGACCTTTAAGTAGGTCAGATATGGCCGCCTATAAAGAACTACACTTCCTGTTTCTGATTCATTAGATCCAGGTTAAAGAAGATCTGCATTAATGATGATGAAAAATCACTTTAGTTTTTTTTTTCTGCCGCTTCTGTGACAAACTAGGATAAAAATAACCAAGCAACTACAGGATGGCTAAATGCCCACTGAGGGACAAAACACACAAACGGTCCTTTGGCTGAGTGTGATAGAGAGACCGACATGAACGATGGGGAAAGAAAGATGGCTACAATAGACAGAACGGAGGAGGACAAGGGCCGTAATGTTTTTACTTTAACTAATGAGTGTTTGGAAAAAAAAAACCTGGAAATGATACATTATCTAAACTTCTTTGCACTTTCAACAACAACTCAAAGTTCTCTAAAAGTACAAACAGGAAAACCAGAAGAGGAAGGTTTTTAATTCATAATCGGCACCAAGAGACGCAGTGTGAGCACAGCCCATTAAAGCTACAGCCCACAGCTGTTTGCATTGGCACAATGAAGCAGGTACATAATACGCGTGCATGGACGCAGTCAGATAAACATGCACAAACACACTGCGTCCAATCAGGCCGCTTATTCTTATTTGACTTTAGTTCTGCAACCAGTAAGCTGTTTGTGATGATTATGAAATATTTTGTAACTGAATTGTGCAACGCTCAGAAGGTACAGGTTAAAGGGTAAACTGTGTGCACATGAATACCAGCTGAGCCTGAAAAAAAAGCACCAGAAACAGACCAGTCAACGGATTTTCAACATCCTGCAGTGAAAGCATGTGTAGGCATGTGTATCAATGCATTGAGCAAAGATGTGCAATAAAAACGGAGCATTGAGCAAAAACAAAAAAAAAGGCTGGTTATGGAAAATAATTAGTCCCATTGAGTTATAGTTTAAACATGTTTTCTGAACTTTTTAAAGAATAATCCTTTAATCCGGACTAGGGCTGAAACAATTAATCGGATTAATTGATTATTGAAATAATCAATTAATAGTTAACTAGAGTATAGAGACTCTAAATCACACCTTTAGCTGAAGGATCACCCCACTTAGAGCAGAATTTATACTAAAATTGTAAACTAATATATAAACGCTTTGTATTTAAGATTCAAAGAACTTTTCCGTCCGTCACTATGCTCTATCTACAAGGTTTTACTTTAAACTGGTTTAATTCTGTAAAAAATCTTCTTTCAGGAACCTTTTACCGGCTGATTATTAATCGATTAATGAAAAAAATAAACAACAGATGATCGATTAGCAAAATAATCATTAGCTGCAGCCCTAATCTGGACTTGATTATTAGCAGACTAGATTATTGCCAGGAGCTTGTCAATCTTTTAACTCTCATTTTCTTATCAATATTGACAGTTTTTCTGAACACCTTCTCGTTTCTTTCCACTATTTGTTCCTTCTTGTCTAATTAACACTAGATGAATGCCAATGGTGCCAAAAACATTTGGAAAATGCAGTTTGATACCAGATTTTGCTGCAGCTTTGATCTGCTGATTATTGTTTTTGGCTCGTTTTGATTTGACTCTTAAATTCATAAGTGACACCGTGTGTTTAGATCGGGTGGATATTTTATAGAGCTGCCAAGTTAGATAATACTCTCTCTGTTGTTAGAAATCAGGAAATAAAGATGTAAAGAAATATCTGTACATATTAAGTAATGTTTAGAAGAACCATCTACCATAAAAAGCCAGAAATATAACTATTAACATTCCAAACCATTTTTCCCAATATTTTTTTTTTGCCAGTTTCTAATTTTGATTTATTTCTAGAACTTCTAGTTGATATAAAAATATGCTTATGGAGACTAACTTTAATACACAAGATTTAACTAAAAGTGTTTCTGTTTGTGCTGACATGAGATTCATTTGATTGTTATAAGAAAAGAAAAATGAAATCATGAGTAAAAAAAGATCTTTAAACAATTAATTAAGGGGTAATGAGGGACTGACTGACTTTATGGCTGCTGTTAACCAGAGATCACAAGGCCCTGCCCTGAAAAACATGAAGGGATTTCCTCAACAATTGAAAGTACTGAGGCGTAGTTTGTAGCTTAAAAACATCTTTAAATGTCATGATAAGCATGAGATATAAACACCACTTGTGCACTCACCTCCATGGCTCTTGAGTGGCAACGGAAACGGGGCTTATGGGAAAACAGTCTACGTAAATTATTTTGATTGAATCTCTATAATAGTCCCACTGACTGACAAGGCCTCTGAATATTTATTATTTTTAGAAATACAAGCAAACAAATGTCCAAAAAGAAAAACTCTTCCTGTTAAATGAACAGATCAACAGAGGAAGCTGCCTTAGTCCAAAATAAACGTTCAGATATCTTCAGATTGCCTGAAACATGACTAGGGTTGAATTCATTAAACCCTAACTGCTTCGATGATCATTTGTCCCATAGTCATAAAATCTATTATGAACATATATGAGGAGGGCAGAAAGGAAAGATCAGAAACCCCCCAGATCCATAGTTCTTCCAGATCATTCCTCCTCCATTCTGGTTCATCTTTAGCTGACATGAGTGACCTTGCTGTTCAGATTCCCCCCTTGAAACTGTAGCTCTTAGTGTAAGAGCCACCTTGCTGCAGGCATGAATGTGCTCATGAGAGGGTGGAGATAGATAGACGAGAGTCAATGGGAGGTCAACAGGGGAACAGGGATTAGGGATGCATTGTGCCAGTCATCGCCTGCTGCTTTCCATCTCTCATATCTCTTTCTGTCACATAAACAGTTTGCCAGGAATCTGCAGAGCTAACAGCAACGATACCTCTCCTGTCTGCTTTTCCCTCTCTCTACAAGCTTTAGTCTTGTGCTCTTTGACACAGAAGGGGTTAAAGCATGAGCAGCTACTTCCTGTCTGGGAACAGGACCTTGGAAGATAACATATTGTTGTGTTTGGCTGCCTCTCCTAAACACCTCAAGAGGTTAGACGTGACTGAGCCACATTAGTCACACTCCAATGCTTCTGTGTGTAGGTAATTAATCTAAGTGGAGGCTGGCATCAAACGGCGCCCTCAGCCACACACCATAGTGATCAATAGCCAAAGCAATAAACTTTAATCCAGGCTAGCATCTTGTGGACCACTGGTTTGTGCATGCTGCTAATCTTCATCTTTCCTGGCTGTCTAATCATTTGGATGTACTTCCTCACAGGAAGACCATGATGTCCTGTTTCAAATCATATGAAACGGACAGAAAGAGCAGCAGGCCGGACAGATGAACCAGAGAGGCGTCTATAACCAGCTTAGAGCATGAGCAGAACCTGGAAAATAGCATTTCCTTCGTTTAGTCAGCCCTAATTTCTTTAGACTCTCATACCTTAAATCAAACGCCACGTTTGTTTGTCCGTTCAATGAACAAAACGTAAACAGATAAAGCATTTAGTGATACTGTATAAGTAAGAACATTATTTCTGCATTGCTTAAACATCCTATAAGGCTGATCATCTGTTTGATATTTTTGATGTTAAAATGTGACGTAAAAGTAAACAGACCAACTCAGGATCACTATACTTTAAACGGTGTATTATATATACAAGAGACGTATGCAAGTTGGGGTGGTGGCAGAAGATCAACAAAAAGCCTGAATTTTACAAAATATCCTTCAGATAAAAACTGCTGTAGCTTCGTGTCGTGTTCATTGATGGTGGTTGGATGGAGCAGAGGGCGGATAGATGGATTGGCAGCAAAGAAAAACCTGAGCCAAACAGTGAAGCACTGGATTTACTATTCTGTCTACAGTCAGATTTTTACCTTCGGTGATGAGAAATGGATCAGGATGAAAAGAAGTAAATGATGGAAACAAGCAGCCAAAGAGAGGTTCCTCTGTGGAGTGGGTGGCTGTGGAGCCCAAAAGCTACTTTACTATTACACTTTATAACAAGTATATGTATAAATCAGTGATTCTAAGTTTGTTTTTGTATGTCTGTTTCCGTCTCCTTGAACCCTAGGTGGCCTCAAGATGAGGCTGCTCACGCTGAGCCTGGTTGTTCTGGAGGTTTCTTCCTATCAAAAGGGAGTTTTTCTCTCCACTGTCACTGCATGCATGCTCTGTGTGACGGCTTGGCTTAGAGTGAAATAGTCTATGCAATCAGCTAATTGTCCTTAGATAGAAATTTTGAACAGATACGACAGCGCTTTTATTGCACGTTTTTACAGCTACACTTTTAGCTTTGGGGAACTAGAGTGGATTAAAGAACGAAGACTTTAGGTGAGAAACTAAACGCTGTCATTTCTGCTGTCAAATTCACAGTAAAACACATTCAGGTCACTGGTGAATTGGTTCATGTGGTTGAGGAGGATTTTCTCACTTTGTTTTTTTTTTTCTCTAAAGACTTTTCTGAACAAACTGGGTCACCCTTCCTAGTTTAGGTTTGGAGTATTCTGCCTTTGTTTTTTGTCTACATTTTGTCCTCTTTAAGCTCCTACTCTTTGCCTGGTAGGTACTGCCGGCTTTGCAGTTGTGTCTTCTGTGTCTTTTTTGCTAGAATTACAATTCTCTCAAAGAAATTTCTGTCAGCCTTCTGTTTCCTCTTTAACAGTCCAGTTTCAGGATGAAAGCAGCTTTGAGATCAGTACAGGAACATCCTTGTTTCCTTTCTGAGCAACTGGTAATTAAGCCAAAAGCGGCTTCTAGTAATCTGGGTAAAGTTTCAAATGAAACAGATATATTTTGTCAAAACTCCATTTCAAGCTACTATTCATTCAGCAAAGACATTCATTCTTTCTCCAAAACACATATTTCACATAAAAGCTTATTTGTAGACAGAAGATTTCAAACGTAGACTGTAACCCCACTCTGACCTGCCCACAAGCTTCCCCATAACCATGTCTGATCTCTGCACAGCTGAATGATTCACACATCACCGTGTTTGGGTTTGCTGAACAGGCTGCTGTTTTTTTATACGCTTTTCACCAGAGATGTCTGTGCAGCAGCTTCTCTGCCAAGATGCCTTGCTGCTCTCCTCTGGGAGGCAACAACAGCCTTAGGTAAACTGCTACTGCTTTGGCAACAGTGCACCGCTGCCAGGGTTGGAGCTCTGCTGCTGCTGTGTAATAGCTTTTAAAAAAGTGCACAACGGCAAAGTGGTTTATATCAATATATCAGACGAACAGAAGAGCGTCGCACCAACCAAAGATTTCTGCCTTATTCCCAATATTTTGTTGTCAAATTCTAGACATTTCTGTTTTTAAAAGCTATAATTAACAGTCACAGAAAAGTACATGTTTATTCACTAAGATGGATTTTTAGAAGTGCAGCAACATATGAGGAAAGCAGAACAGTTAGGACAGCATTGACTGTGATTAACTCACATTATCCTTAATATTCTCTACTTCATCAACACAATACACCCAAAACTCTCGTTGAGCTTTAGGATCATGGTCATAAGCCCATTTTAAACCTGGAAAAGCCTGGCCAAACTTACCAAACCAAACACAGGGCGGCAGGTAGGAGTTTATCATATGTCAGTCTTATTGCAGAATTACAGATGATGTAAGAGTCAAGATGGCAACAATGGAGCTGTTTTAATAAGGCTTTTATTTTTTTCCAGATAAGCTGGAAATATATTTAAAAATCCCAAAAACTGTCTGTTCTAAGGGCTTTTATTTTTGAAGAAAGGTCTCTTTGTGTGACATCCGTAGTTATCAGATTCGTTTTGACCCTTTTCTGTTGTCCCTGCTGGTCCTTCTCTGGTCCCACCTTTGAATTCAGGCTCCACTCGCTGCTTTCTGGAATAACAAGCCACGCTTACAGCGTAAATCAGTCTACAATTTGCTCTCAATACTGTTATTGAATATTGAGATAAAAATATTGATAATAATCAAATCAAAATGTTCTCCCTCTAAGGCTAGTAAATGTCTATACAACTGGATATGAATTCTAACCATTTCAACATATCTGGCCCTTAAAGTATAATATCTTATCACAACTTACAACCAGCCAAGCAATATAACCTGTTTCGCTTCCTCCAACTTCCTTTTAAAAACCACACTTCCTCTGAAAACTGATTACAATTCACACCTGCAATAAGTGATCAGAAACACTTTTCCAATTGATTATTAGTCGGGGTCCACAGTGTGTATACCATTTGAGTTCTCATACTAAGGTAAACATTACAAGACCAGAGCAGCTTGGATGCAACTTTCCTTAAAAAGAAGAACATAATAGGTTTAATGACAACATGGCAGTTGGAGACTTATATTCAAACTGCAGGCAAAGCAGATTCCCATCTACAATCAGATCTTTACAAAAGAGTATTTGCATTTCTACATGTGAAGTATAGGAACTGATATGAGTCTTTGCACAGCTTCCTGGGACAGCAACGGACGTATCTGCTGACACATACGTAAATGTCACTCTTGGCAAGCTGCTTAGAGCTTTCGCTGAGCAGAGATTCCCCTCTGTTTTGCCAGGAGCCAGGATGTGTCACATCCTTTTGTTGACATCTTCATCCATTCTTTGCCAGCTGTATTATTGATCATCATTTATTATGGCTTCGGGAATCAATCTACTTTGACTTGTCTGTGCCATTTACCATGCAGAATAGTATCAACAGTGGCATCTGATCTGATTTCAAATTGTAGGGAAATAAAAGTCGGAACAAGGCTTAACAAGCAAATGCTGGATTTGTAAAGTAGTGCTCCATAGAGTCAGAAGATTGGAAAAAGATCATGCTTTATTTTTCAGTGTTTTAATCTTGTATTTGTATATAATGTAAAATCCAAATGTCTAATTAGGAACAAAATAACTGAAGGAAGCAGCTTATTAATCCAGCTTTCATCATTAAAATACAGGTGTTTGATAGCTAAGGCTTTTCTGCCCAAAAAGTGCGCTGGGAAAGTATTTGGACCCATTGAACCTTTAAGCATTCTGCCATGTATACCAACTACAACAACAACTTTTGGGACAACCAGAGTGAATCTTTCAAATGAAAAAAATAAAAACAGTCGTTTTTAATTTGTCTTATAGCTTCTCAGTTTGATTTAGGTCTGGACTGTGACTGGAACATTTTAGAACACGAATATACTTTGAAACATTCCAGCTTTGCTATTATGTTAAGTGTTTTTGTTATGGTATATTAATACTTTGTTTGGAAGCATCATAGATCTCAAATTATTATGACAGTGTGCTGTTAGTTTAACCTGGATTTAAGTTAAGATGCACAAGCAGAAGAGGGCCAGATGCATGTCCATAGAGCTACCCACCCACTGTTGTGTACTTTTATTGGGCAAACAGCACTGGAGCATTAAATCCAGGACAAAAAGGACTCAGAAACAGCATCTTGACTACATCCCGGTCTAAAATTTTTTGATACGTTTTTGCCTGTTTTTTTTTAAATGTTTATTTTTATTATCTTATTTCTATTCAGGATTGTGCTGTTTTTAGCTCTACCTGCGACTCTATAAACTTAACCGGTATGATGCTGCAACACCCCTCGTTACATGATAAGAACGGCATGTTCAGTGTGATGGACAGTGATATTTTCCTTCCAAACATTCCCAACACTCTGTTTTTCCCAAAATGTCCTTTTTGGTCTAGTACTGTACATGAAAAATAAAAACTTTCACCTTCTGAATGCAGTGTAGGTTAGATAAGCATCTCATCACACAGATTATTCATCTCTCTCTTATCAGTCTGCTTCTGTTATAAAATCACCGTAACTTCACCTTAAATTATCTCCAATTTATATTAATTGGCCTAATTGAAAATGGCCAAACAACAAAGAAAGAAGAGGTTGGATGAAGACATAGGACTGAGTACACAAATCTCCACCCTCCAGACCAGAGGAGACAATGCCACAAAACTGTACGGAAAGAAGAGATTAGCTACCGATTAGAGTACGACTGCATACAAACCAGGATTACTACAGATTACCATTATGTCACTCTTGGCAAGAACTACAAACACAAGAAGCTTAACCTGTTAATTTAGCCTCATCGTTGCTTTATTTTATTCTGAGTGTTTGCCAGGAAAGGTGGAGAGAGTCCTGCTTGTGTTTAGTGTTACTCCTATTAGCTTCTAATCCACTGTTACCTCAAGAATATCCTAATCTTCCTTTAACCTTTTCTTTTTATCCATTATTGCTGGGATATAATCCTTGTGGATTTAAAAGGGGAACATATTTGTTCAAACAGATCAGCTATCAACACAGTCTCTGACCTCTTAATCACTTGTACCACAAAGGATAATCTGACCCACTAATGCTCTGTTTGTTTTATATTCAGCCAATCAGAGAAATATCTGGAGATAATGAAGGGATCAAAAAGGCTTTTTCTGAAAAATAGAGAGAAAAATAGAGAAAATTAATAGAGATAAATAAAATAAACATATAGTTTATTTTAGGTTTCTTGAATGACATTCCCACGACCATGAAAGGTGGAAGAAATAATTATTTACTTTAGTCTTAAACCTCCTTCATATTGAATTATTTTGAATGTGCCAAACAGTAGCATCCAAAATGTATAAAGGAGCACTGACGTAGATTCTTCCTCCCGGCAACAGTTGGGCTTTTGAAACTTTACAGCTTCCTAAAGTAAGTATTTAAACCTTTACTGTTTTGTAAAATGTTTTAACATTTATAAATAAGACAGTTTCACAAGATGGCTACAAAAATTAACCTTCTTACTGAAACATTAGCCTGTTTAACTGATTGCTAAATGTCAAAAGCAGAACAATCAAAAAATACCAAGTAACTGGTTAAAATAATAAGAAGAATGCACTGCTCCCCCCTGACCCGCACTTCCCACCTACCTCCCTAATACCTTAGAGAGGGTCCATGACAAGAAACTTTACCTCCCACCAATTTATGTAAGCATAACATCAGTCACAACCAAAGTGAAAAGAAATGATCTTATGGTCGGCTGGTAAGTGTGAAAGGACTAGAGATGATCTAAACAGACGCCTCAGGACATCTTCATTTAAACATATTATTTACGTATTTTCACATGACCAAAAAACATACATCTTGTTTTCCTGACCTTAGAGGGTCTTGTGCATTTTTTTATGGCTGTTTAATTATGACGCATCAAATCTTTTCAGAAAGCACTCTCATGCAGTATGAAACCGGCTTGCAGAATGCTACAAGCTGAACAAAGTCAGCGACTGAATAAAGCCATAACCTGAAAAAGCTGCACTGCTGCCTGCTGACAGCTCGACTGATGTGCCTCCTGGGAGTGAAATACTCTGTTGAGTGGATCGGTGTTACCCCAAAGGACCTGTGTGTAGCTCACACTGCATGCAACGGGAGTCAGTACATATACAACTACTGCCTGCTGTAGAAAGATGCCTTGAAAGCTTTATAGTTCTCAGACAGTTCAAAATACACAGTGTATATTAAAAGGCCAGAATACACTGCAACAAAGACTCCCTCATCTGTCACAGTTAAGTACTTCTTAACAGACAACACCCTGGAGCCACTTACAGTAAGAAAAAAATGCCTGCGTACCACACTTCATCACCATTATACTCTTTGAAAAGCCTCATCAAAGATCTCAGGAACCCTCACACAATGCCTAAAGAGAACGGCACTTAAGAGTCTTAAACTGATTAATAATTAACTAATTACAAAGAGAACTTCACTGGAAACACTTCAAACTGTGAGTAACTGTAAACCGGCAATCATTCAGCAAAATGGGCCCGAAAAACAAAGAGTTTTGTGACATTTATTATGTTCAAGAGTAAAAAGAGTTTTAGCATTGACTGAAGTAAAACACATTGGTATTCAGTAGTTAGGAGAATAGATTAAATAAATAGCAGGTTTTTTCAGGTCACTAGACGTGTTTTCATCTAATTGGAATAAGAATTTAAAACGTAATTTTAAAACTTCGAAAAAAAAAGAAATACAATTTTTTTTTTCAGTTTAAAGCAATTTGACCAAAGCATCGCTCAGCATCATGTCGTCATACGTCTTCGTCTGCATTACGTCGTCACGCTTGGCTGTAAGAAAAAAGGAAGTAGAGGCTGCAATCTAGCAGTGACCAAAGATCAGTAATGGAGGAAAGTTTTCATGTGTTGCTATCAGGCGAGTTGTTCTGACGTTAACATGTCAGCTAGTAATGATAATGTTGCTTCCAACCACATTTACGCTCATGATAGAAACATCCTGAAAGACGTCGACAACAGAAACAAACGATCAGTCATGTGAGGTAAAAGTTTGTTACGTCAGAGTTAATGTTTTTCACCATGTCCCGTTTTCCGCATTGACCCTTTGTTTTCCCCCCAAAAAGTCAAAAACAGCTTTAAGTGAGCATAAGATATTTTTTTTGCGGATTTGATGGCATTTTTTCCTAACGTTTCCCTTTGTATTAAGATTTTTTTTTAAATCAGATGAAGTTCTAAACGGTGAAGGATACCAGTCTTTAAGGACCGCCTTCGGACATTTGGAAAATGTGAACTACACTACGGTTTAAAAAACCGTTAGGGTGTACGCTAACGGTAGTAGCTTTGTCAGTTAGCACCATCTCTCTTCTACAGCTTCTATATTCTATTTATATTAAGCAGACACACAGCATAATGCTCCCTTACCTATGTTTTAGTAAGAAGTAATGTGCTCTGTTGGGTTTTAGGTTTTCCAACTGTTTTCTTACAAGGTGACGTCTAATAAAGTTATTATTTACACTAGGTTTTGTTCAGTGGAATTAGAAGAAGCTGAAAAGCCGTATAGGTGAATGTAGTTGTAAAATGTTTATGTGTGAAAACCTTTGAAAAATAATTAAAAACTTTTCCTCCTTTTACCAATTTACCACTTTTCTATTTATTAACTACTGCTTTTATAAAATCCAAATGAAATACATCAAAGGCTGAGGTTGTATGAATACTTTTTGAAATAGTAACTTCTAAGCTTCAACCGCTTTATTGCCCCCTCTAAACACTGCAACGTGACAGAGGCTTGAATGGCTGCTTCAGATGCAGCTGAAATGTAATACAGAGGCGTTAACATGGTGGAAAGGTGTCAGACAATCGGTTTGTACAAGACACCCCGTCTGATGACTGAGAGGAGCACATGTCAAGTCATCTGACAAACAAGACAAACTCAGACGCTTGCTGTATACACAACCACCGATTATCACGCTTTATCCCTTCAATTTTACTACATATTAATAAGGGGATAATGTCAAGCACGTATAAGAAGTTTTCTTGTAAAACTAAATGATGGAGGTCAAAGTTTTGAGAATATTTCCAATGATTGGGTAACATTAACTGTTGATTGAAATTTACACCATTTTGCACCTTTTATTATCTCAACACAGAAAAGAACAGGAACTTGTAGTTGCTGCAGGAGTAACAGCCTGCTGAGAAACGTAAAAGCTTACTCCCCTCTTGGTGTGGTCAGATTGATATGGAGAACTGATGAATCACAGCTGATCAGACAGATTGATTCGGCCGTCAAAGAGATATTTCAGCTTAATTAAATCTGACTGGCTCTGACTGATCAGTAGAAAGAGTGAAAGCTAACAGTACCAAGCCAAGAAGATTAAAAGTTAAGCTATTTTTAGCTTCATTGAGGTAATTAAGTTAAGAAGACAGAGCCGGGACAGATATTTAACTTGTTTAAAAGAAAATTGGTTTTGTATATTACGGAAGATGTTTGCATTCAATCATTGGAAAAAAATAATTCACACCTTATCTCGTAATAACGAGATCTTTTTGCATAATTACGAGACTACTAACTGCGCATCCACGGAGAGGTAAATTCATATATATGTCTATAAGTAAATCAAAAACTCGGTTCATTTACGACTGTGGCTCAGTTATGTTTTGCAACGCGCCAGAAGAAAATGAACAGCAAATATCTCATGGGGCCACATGGGAGTAGTTAGGAGGGGCATTTGAACACCAAAGTAGCAAAAGAAACCCAATAAATGAACTTTATTATTCTCAAATTCTGACCTCAGAGCAATCTGTTGTAAATATACGAGGTTGTTTGTTCTCTAATCTTAAAGTTGTGAATTGTTTTCACTTTTACTAATCCTTGTGCCAGACCAGCAGTTTAACTCCACAATAAGAGTACGTCCACACAAAGTCTGATAAGGGATCTGCACAGAAGTTTTCAGTGTAAAAGTGAACACAGAGGAGTTCTAATAGCCCTTGTAACACTTGTAGTGCTTCTTTATTTGTGTTGCTCTAATAGTATAACACAAGTAAAGAAGGCAGATAAGCAATGGAGAAGCAGGATGTTAACAATGAACACAGAAGAGAGAAAAAAGGATGTTTATTCAACATCACAATAGAGGAGGTACATGTTGTCCATGAAAATCAACAATAAATTCAATAGCTTCTGAAACATAGATACTAAAAAAAATACTCTGAAGTCTGCCGAGGATGTTGCTTGTGACGGTGCTTGAGTGTTAAGGGTGGTGGGGTCTTTATAGTGTACCAGTGTGTAGCTAGTTATACATATATGGGTATTATTAATGGGATCCGAACCAGACTTAGGTCTTGGTCCTGAGGCGAACCCCATCCCGCTATGTTTATGTCTAAATATGATGCGAATTTTGAGCAAACTTTTGAAAAAAAAAATCAAGTTTTCATCCACAGGAGTGAATTAAAGAGGCCATGCAAAAAGTAATGTCATCATATGTTAAAGCTACGCTTGGTAGTAAACAGGAAGTAGCGTTAGCAAGCTAGTGAAGAGAACAGATCAGTGATGGACAGAGGTTTCAATAAATGTGTTACAACTAGGTAAGTGTTACTGGCTTTATCTCATTGGTTAGTATTAGCGATGGAAAAATGCTTTTCTAGTGCGGCATTCAAGATCCACAAGATATTATATCAATATCACTATATATTGCGATGTGTTTTAATTCAATGTCGGTGATCTGACTTTTACACACATTTCTGATATTTCAATATACATACAGTCTATAAATAAAGCATTGGTCACTGACTGATGTCCCAGGTTTTAATGTAGTTTTGTGTGTTTTTGTTTTTCAAAGCTAATATTTCTTAAACATTATGTTGAAGGATTTTGATAAACATTGCAAACTTTTTGTCATAAGTTTGAATAGACATCTGGCTGTCTTTCTAAGGCTTTTATTTTTTCTACATCGACACAAAAAATAATATCGTATTAGGGCTGAAACGATTCATCGAGTAACTCGATTACAAAAAATCCTCGAGGAAATTTATCCGCCTGGAAGCTTCGCTAAATTTATTGCATTGTAATAAGCAATGCTGTGAAATACGCAGCACACTGGTCTAGCCGGAGGGTTTTTGTGTTGCACGACGCTACCACTTCGTTAGCGCCTGGAGCACATGTGCTAAGTTTGTAGCTATGGAGGGAACCGGAGAATGCTCAGAAGGA
>JAUZNJ010058043.1:0-28530 GCA_034780135.1 Jordanella pulchra
GTTGTCATAAGTACAACTGTTCACACTTAGTTGATAATTATTTCAATAATCAATCAATTATGATTAATCAGATTCATTGTTTCAGCCCTAATCAGAACCTTGTTCAGTATCTGTTCAACTCGAAAAATGTTTTACTCACTAGTGCATGTGGAGTCTGGAGTATCTGTGTCAGAGCGATAATAACCATTTCGACAGGAACAAATGCTGGCAGCTCCAGAGGTTGCTCGACTATTGGCTGGGCAGGGAAAACAGGGGCCATCTCCTTGTTTGGACTTGAAGGAGCCGGGACTGCAAGCTGAAAGTAACAGATAAAAACACAGATAACATCAAAAGAGTGAATCACAAAACACAAAGGTTATTTCTGTTGCCTTTATATGTTTAAATGTTCAAATAAAGTTAGATGATGTTGAATCTCTACAGTAGTGTAGAGCCCACATGTATGAATGCACAAGTTAGTTTGAGGGTCAAGTCATTTCATTTATGGCTCGAGTCTGAATCCAAGTTACAAGACTCCAGGTCTCTGTAAAATTGTGTCAGGTAGATAAATTCATTAGAGCATCTCCAAAACTCAGGTTTCCAAGGGTTTTGTTTGTCTGCAATAGTCATTATTCCTCAAAAAGGGTCCAATATATTATACAAATCAACAAAGCTTCAGGATTGGTTTAAGAAGAATGAGTTTAAGGTGTTAATTTGGCCTCCAGATTACCCAATTTTCAATCTCATCAAGCACTTACCTGATGTGCTGAACAGGCTAAACAAATCCTTCACAGCACAACATTATAATGGGCTAGACTCACAGGAGCTTGCTGTCCAATTCTTGGTGTCTGATAATGCGACCTACCTTCGGGGGTGTAGTGGTGTCAATTCCTCAGTGCTTATGGGCTATTTGAGTAGCAATAGGGGGACCTATTAGACTGTTTGTTATAATTATCTGTCTGATCAGTGTACATACTCCACACCTATACACTTAAAATATTGCTGCTTGTAAACTGAAAGAACCTACACAGATTTTCTAACCCCACATTGATTAAAAAAGTCACATATGGAATCCATGTTAGCAGAATTTCCCAGAATAAGGACCATCTATTGTTTATTTAAAGGAATATATGATTAATTAGACAACAGTCTAAATAACTATCTGAAAAATGTATCAATTGGACAAGTCCTATCCCCATTTATAGCTTCTGTTTGAAAGTTTATAACACTGTTGATAAGTAACAGACTGGAAGAGTAACCATAACAGCAGCCCTCAAATCCAGAATCCTTTGGCAGACTCGATATCTCTCTAAGACTGCCTATTTAAAAGATAAATTAGCTTGCCACCATGCCAAATAAAAGCAGAAAGCGGCAAGTAAAGCAGACAAAGTTTGACTAAGGCCTGTTGATTAGCTGACCCACCATGTGTGCTAGCTTGTCAAGGACATGTCTCAACGTTTGTCCTTCTGGATGATGATTAGCCCTTAGCTTCTGTAGTGAACATAAAGTAAGGAAATCCTAGACTTCATGTCAACCATAGACTACCATGGTTAGCAGACTGCCCCTGTTGTTCTCAAGCTGAAAAGCTTCAGTATAAGCTCTAACCACCAGTTGGCTGCTCTGTGTACACTAGCACTAAGTGTATTTGTTCTTCCAGCATTAATCAGACTCATCCACATTGTCGGCTACCAGGAAATACTGCTTGATAAACAGATAAAAACTGTCTCTAGTTACAACAGGTTGTAGAACAACATCGTTGATTAGTATCATGACCTCTGTAAACTAATGTAAGTTTCCATTGCAAAAAGTTAACTACAAAAAAATTTGTGTCTATCACTGGATAGAATATTAGTTCTTGAACACATTGGGTCTGACCACAGTGCATTTCCATTTAAAAAGGTTATTTTTCTGTGTCATGAAAAAGGTTAAAAGTGCTGATCAATCACTTCAGTGAGTTAAGGGGTCATCCTCTTCCTTTCATCCATTTTCCCTTAGAGGAACCATTAAAAAATGAAGCAGAGAGACAGACAAGAAGTACAGAAAGGAGGGGGTTGGAGGCATAAAAATGCTAATCCTTTAACACCCCCCTCCAAAACCACACACACACATAGACACAGCCTTTCTGCAATCCCTTGTGTCTTATCCTCTCATGCAGAACATAGAGCTTAAAGAACTGATTAGCATGTATGCTGAAATTGGAAAGTGTGAGGCATGAAAAAGTGAAGAATATTGGGGGATGAAAAATGTGCTGCAAAAAAAGGTTCATCGATTAATATTAATGCTGACATCTCAACTGTATCTCTGGTGGCTTATTAATGGGAGCACCGGCCTTCAAATTAGGAGGGAATGGGTGAGGTAGGAACGTGCACAGGGAAAAGGATTCACCATATGTTGGAGCAAGGACAGAAAAGCTTACAAGGTAAGATGCACTGTAAAAAGCCGATAGCTGAAATAAGTGATAAGTCACAAAGTTAAGTCACATTGTTCAATCAGCCTTAGCAGTCAATAATGCTGCCTGGTCATGGCCCTCTCATTCACTATTTTCCTTCTCTGTCCATTTGACCTACACACTCTCAGCCCAATGTTACGCTGCATGGCCATCACTACACACAAACAGTTTCCATTTATCCTTCATTCTTCCCCTGCTGTCATCTGCACTGAGGTTCAGATGAGACCATGCAGTTAAACTTCACCTCTACCTCAACCTCTTTTTGAACGTGTCATGTTTTCCACCCAGAAACCATCAGCATCTCAGCCTCCACAAACAGACAGCATCAGCTGCATTAACATTTCCTCAGCACACAGCTACAAAGCAAAACTGAGGTCAGAGAAGAGAAAAGCCTCCAGCTGACAATGATGTGAAGTGTTTGTTACTTAAAATAATGTGTCCAATACTAGGTGAATTACCTGACCGACAATATTTTGGAAACTGGAAAATCAATGACCCATGTTTAGCTTGTATAACATTTATGATTTGTTGACCTCGCAAAAAAAATCAACACAAAATTGATGTCTACAAACAAAACTTAGTACGCCCCGGATTTAAATTGTCCAGTAGGGCCGAAAACTGTCTATCTTTTGCATGGCCACCATTATTTTGCAGCACTGCCTTAACTCTCCAGGACAAGGAGGTCACAAGAACTGCAAGCTGCCTCTGGGATTCTCTTCCGCTTCACAAGGACAACATTCTATTCAATTTAAAAAAAAAGATAATCCAAAAAGGAAATTACATGTTGTTGTTACTCATACCATAGGGGTCTTCATATCCATGGAGCTGGTGAATATTAACGAACTTTTGCATCTCCACCTTCTGTTCAGAATGGCCATAGATACTCAATAGGGTTTGAGTCTAGACACACACTTCGTCAGTCCAGCACCTTTACCCTGACTTTCTTTAGCAAAGCAACGTTAATCTCTGAGGTGTATTTGAGATAGTTATCATGCTGGAATACCAGCCAGCAGTTTCCAAGGTAGGGGATATGTTCTGCTTTATGGGTCCTTCAATGGAATGGAAAGTGGCAGCACCAATGCAGCCCAACAGTATGACCCTCCTATGAACATGCTTGGACTTATTTTCCATAGCCCATTTTCAAATAGTCCCTACTGAACAGGGTTTTCTGCAGCTTTACTTGCTTTTCAGGGTTTTTAAAGTAATAAAAGTTCCATGAAACAAAACTGGGCTGTATGGTGGCACAGTGGTTAGCACTGTTGCCTTGCAGCAAGAATGTTCTGGGTTCGATCCTGACCTGGGGTCTTTCTGCATGGAGTTTGCATGTTCTCCCTGTGCATATGTGGGTTCTCTCCGGGTACTCCGGCTTCCTCCCACAGTCCAAAAACATGACTGTTAGGTTAATTGGCATCTCTCAATTGTCCCTAGGTGTGAGTGTGTGTTTGGTTGTCTGTCCTTGTGTGTCTATGTGTTGCCCTGTGACAGACTGGCGTCCTGTCCTGGGTGTACCCTGCCTTATGCCCATAGTCTGCTGGAGATAGGCACCGGCCCAACCGTGACCCTAACGGATGAAGCAGGAGAAGATGGATGAAACAGAACTATTTTTAGAACCTGGTCACATCTAACTGTGCCAAATTGGCTGCAAACATGATGTCAGCAAACGGTCACTGATTGTGGACAGGGGGTTACATTACTTGTCACAGTATTCAAATTCAAATAAAAATATCTTCAATCATTAAAACATTTTATTCCTTCTTTTGTGTTAACATGATTACAAAAGCAAGCTGACCTTAGTAAGTGTTAGCTTACCCTTATACTTTCTCTAGAAAATATCCTCAATTTGATTCTGCTCCATGGCTTTCCTCTCTCTCCTGTACTTATCCAGGGTACTTCATATTGCCACCCAGAGCCTTTTCTTCTAGCTCTACTATTTCACTCTGATTCATAAAAATGGCATAGAGTAAACAGCATTCTATGGCTGATGGTGATTTTGACATTGCAAATCACATCATATTACTTTATATCTAGCTGCCTTACTTTTTACAATATGCTAACACTGAGATGGTGCTCAACTGCAATTAAAAAAATAATAATAAATGGTCTAGAATAAAGTCAACCTGAGACAAATCAAGAAGATGTAAAAGAAGTAGAGAAGCCCCTCAAATAGAGCCAGTCTTCTTTACTTTGTTTTCTAGCTTATTTAGTCACTTTCTCTGATGTTCTTACCCCAACAGATGATGGTAGAAGGGATCACACTCTACAACAGAATTATAGAGGAATTGTAGATAGATATTTTGCATTTTCAAATGCTAAATGACCTCAGCTTGCTGAAGAAGGAAAACCTGATGTGCTCCTCCTTTACATTGTTTGCACATCTACATGTAGCCAAAACCAAAAAATGTTTTACTACAACATCTGTATACAAAAGAGAAGATGATTTGAAAAACAATATCCTACCCAAAAGTAGGATAAAGCTCGTCAAAACTAGATTGGTACTTGAAAAAGGTAAGATCACTTCAAAGGGTAACAACATTTTTGACTTTAATGGAAGCTTGAACCATGTCCACAATGATGAAGAATATCAATCCTCATAATTAGATAAACCAGATAAAAAATTGTATCCCTTTACATAAACAGTGGATGACTTTAATCCTTGACTAACCTTATGTGTCTGTAGTACAAACACTAACCTTGACACTGGGTTTCCTTCATGGCTGGTTCAAAACCAGCAGCACACGTGCATGCTCCAACAGGCACCATCCATTCTCCATCTCCGTTGCAGTACAGTTTCAATGGCACTGACACCTCCAAAGCATTGGGAACACAAGTTCCTGGAGCAATAACCAAGGAGGTTGCCTCAGCTCCTGTTGCTGTTTCTGGGAAAACTGCGAAGTTGGCGATTGTTGTGGAGCACTTTTTGTAAAATACCCTTACTGAGATGAGTGACATGCAAGCACCAAGGTCCTGGAAGGCCAGATAAAACCCTGCTTTGGATAGTGGCCCGAAACTTCTGACTTTTGTGTTTACCCGTCCAGACTCAAGCATTGAGAAGCTCTCATCTGGGGCAATAGTGTCCACTTTCACATATGGGTTCTCCATCCAGAACGGGCTGGTGGCGGTGGCTGAGTCTGAGTCAGACTCATAATAGAAAAGATTGAAGGTTTCTTTGCAGGAACCCGGTATATTAGGAATGCTGTTGCAGTCACGAACTGTGAATTTCATCTCTACATATACACGTAGTACATCTTTTCGTGGGATGAAGTCACTGCGTAGCCAGTTATTCTGGTTGAGCTGTTGTACATTGCAGACTTGATACGTCCGGATGGGATTCATAGCATCGTCGTAGCCACTCACCTCTTCCCACTGAATAAAAGAACAGAAAAGAGACATTAATAATTAAGAAGCTTTATATATTTCTTGATATGTCAAGCTCTTAATTAATTTGATTTGTGACACCATTTAAACACAATTTCCATTCAACTTTGATGAGATGTACTAATTGATATTGCATGGAAAGAACAGAGCATGTAGCTGGGATTTTTTTTGTCATATTTTCATTTTCAATCACTTGACTCACCATAATGTGTGTTTCATATTTGTTTAGTGGCAATAAGCCATAGACAAGAATGGCAAATTTATCACAATAACATCAACCCGTCACTTTCCGAACCACCACAGCACTTCATATGTGTTTGGAAGTAGCAGGCACATTGCTTTACAATCTATTTTGCTTCTATTTTGGAGCAAAGCCTGCAAAGTCATCAAAAAACAACTCCAAAAGTCATTGCTTAACCTTTATGCTTTTTTGGTTTTACCGACCTTAACAACTTCCAGTACTACTCCGGTACCCAGGGGAGGTTTACACAAAATAAATAAAATTACATTTTTAAGCTTTGATTAATGATTGTATTGAATGACTGACAGCAAACACTGTGATGAATGAATGTAAAATGTATGAGTTCTAGTTTATTTTTTCAATATTGAAGGCAGACAGCTTTGGTAAGTCATTCCCCTTCAAAGATCAATTCTTGTCTTGATTATCTATCTGCTTGTCTTCATGTGTGTGACAACTCAGGGCAATGCTGCCATTCATCTCTCTATTACAAAAACACTTCAATTTTTAATTTTTGTTTATATGTAAATTTCAAAATACAATCCAAACATGTTCTGAACAAACTGTAAAACTGTAACAAACTGCAGAGAATTTTAAAGCTGTGTTAAAAAAAGAAAAGGGGAAAGGTTCAGACTGAGAATAAATGTCATGTAAATTATTTTAATCTATATGCCATATTGCACCTACACACTTTCAGTTGCACATCGAAGGTAACAAATTTAAATGTTTATCACAATGGCTTAAGAAAATGTTGATAGTGTCATAATGCCTGATTTTTAAAGGAAAATCAATTACAATCTTAATGAAATACAAGAAATACACAACAGATTTTTTTTGTTGTTGTTGTAGAAAAAATGTCTCAAGAAGACAGTAATGTTTTTTTTCTAAAGAGACTGAATATTCTTAAACACATGGAACCCATTCTAATCTCTGCATAAGCCTGGTCTTAAATTCATTTAACTGGCTTTGATATCTGTAGTGATATTTTCCGGGGTTTAACTTTTCCCCAGAACAGTTGAATTTTGCTGTACTTAGGCAACTTCAAACTTGAAAACAGGGACTATTTTGTTCTTCATTGCCTAATGTTTCTGTTTGAGCTTTGAGCATCTTAATTAGGGATGTGATATAGATGTGGTGGAGACAGGGTTATTCATCCTGGACTCTGGTGGCCAAGAGTCAGTGAGGGAGAGAATGAGTGTAGTTGGGCAGTGGCATTAAAACGATGGCTCTAGAAGCAAGAAGTGACCGGAGGGAATCAATAATCACCAGCTGGGTCAATGGGATGGCTACCAGCATGAAGTGTCAATAGGTATTTAGTTCAGAGTAATAAATCACCCTCTGTAAAAGAGCAATACAGCAAAGTGTTGGTAGGTATGTATATAAAATTGGGTGTGTTTGTTTAATGTGCTACAGTGAGCTTTTTTGCCTGTGCTTGTTCTGTCTTGATGCTCGATCATGTATGAAGCTGGATGTGATCATTTAGATGGAGAGAGTTTCCAACCACCACACCCATACCCATCATATGCACAGGTGGAAAAAAAACCTCCAAGTATCCACTTAACAAGCCTAAGAAAATTGTTAGGTTCTGTGAAAAGGCCAACGTTTTTTGGCATTGATTCTCAGAGAGATAAATCATGCAGAACTGGCAATCCAGGTATGGTCTTTGTGTCCTTTGCAATCAAGGATTTTAAGTTTAACTTTCACATTACAATGAACAATACTTATGCAGCATGCCAATTCTTGTAGGTCCAAAATGCAGCTGGGAAATTAGGTTTTGAAACATTTTGGCAAAGACAAACTGATGATATTAACAGAATTGTGTTGTGCATATAACTGCCGGTACTCAGAGAAAAAATATTTTGCATCACTCAAAACAGATGAGCTTAGTTATATAGTTAGTGTATGTCTGGTGTCCCTCAGCTTGCATGTAAAAGTGACTGTAATTTGAGGAAACTGCTTTAAGTATCGCCTTTGTTTACTGAAAAATATGGAGAAAGTCACTTACCCAGACAGACAAGCATAACATAGATTATGAAGGTAACTGAAAAAAGGATTGTTGGGGATCTATTACTTTTTTAAATTACTTAAAATCATTTTATTATATCAGCAGTAGGGTAGTACTAGCTTCATTAATATCTCTTCAAATATTTTCAGTAATAACTTAATGTCATTTTAAAGTATAAAACTTTTGGTACAACTAAGCTTAAGCTGATTTTATCTTAACATATAACTCCTGGCTGATTTCTGTCTTCTCTACAGTTTATGAATTTAATAGAGGTTCTGCAGGTTAATTTAACTTCTCTGACATATCCTGGCAACAATTCAATTTTTTTCTCGGTCCATCAAGTAAAACGATACAGAGCAAGATTAGACTAATCTGCAGATAAGTAAAGAATACAAGATTAATGTTTTAATGTACTGTCTTAAGAAATTGAAAATCAATAGAATCCTAACAATTTGCAGTTTTTGTTAGTGACATACATTAAAACCTGTCTTGTTAAAGCCACAGTCTTGCCTTCAAATGTGCTTTTTGATCACGATTTGGATGTTTTTAATTTCGGTTTCCATGCAAATTTGTATTATGATGTTTATTCTGTTAAAGCTGTTTTCATGGGATTTATGTACATTTTCACAGGAAGCAAATAGACACCCTCAATGTGCTCTCTGAAGAAAGCAGCTATATATTTATAATTGATAATCAGCTATTACAAGCAGTGAGGAGTGAAGGGATTTATGGTTGTTTTGGTCCTAAGAGCTTAGTGTGGCTAACAGATAATGACAGTGTTCTGCAAGACTGCACAGCTTAATGCATTTAGGTTTTTACTGACTAAAGATGCTTTAATATTTGCCTTAATTGGCCCTTCCTTAACTTTTAACAGATGACAATTAAAAACAAACAAACAACAAAACTTTTAAAAGAACATAGGATTCCTTTTTTTTAATTTATTTACTACCTTTTGAAAGGCAAAATACCTTCTCGGGATTTCAGGAATGCTTTAACCCTCTTTTTTATTCTTCAGTAGGTATGCACCATTTTCTAGTATACATTGAAACCAATTTTTTGTAAAGCCTTTTTTAAGAAAAGAGGCAAAATAATCTTTCATGATTTTCCCACAGTTTAAAGCAGAGGTATTTAAGGTCTGGGTAAGGAATGTTCAGTAGCCCATAGAATGATCTGTGTAGCCCTCAAGGGTGATTTAAATTAAGAACCATAAAACCAAATGTTTTGCTTTTATTTTAATTCATTGTAAATAAGACCACAAGTCTTATAAAACCTAGACTTGAGTGGACCCATCCATTAAACTTGTTTGTACATAAAATATTTTCAAAGAAGTGGCCCAAGTTCCATCTAGTTTGGAGACATGCAAACAATCCAAAATAACTGTCTGGTTCTCTTCGAGATTTCTTTCTGATAAAGGGGAGTTTTCTTCTTCACTGTCACGACATGCATGGTTGGTATGAAGGGCTGCTGCAAAGCCACTGTCTAGTGACACACACACAAACCCCCACACCTACACCCACACACACACACACACACACACACACACACACACACACACGTACGATGTGAATGGAGGTTCTTCAAAGTCAATGACAGGATGCAGAGTGCTTATGTTTTCTGTATAAGGTGCATCAAGATTATATGTGCAGTGAATTGATGCCAGATACAAATAAACTGGATTGAAACTGAAGAACTGCAATAAACAAAAATGAGTGTAAAAAAATACAAACACAAAGACGTTTATCATAAAGCGATAAACAGATGAGATGACTAGAGAATGCACATGCCAAAGACGGAGACAGAAGTGAAACAATTTGATAAGGGGCATGCACAGCATGTACAGTACTTAGTAATGAAATATGTGATGATTGAAACATGAAATGTCTGTATTTTTTGTTTTCTTTTTGTCTTGATTTTAGTTGCCTCAAAGTACTTAGTAAAGTTCATATTTATTCTTCTAATATTATGGCTTAAAATGTCTGTATTATAACTCTGAAGTTCTCCCTTTCAAGTCTTCTTCTTGCCATAGACAGTTTGCTGGGTTCAACCTAGACCTCTCTTGTTGCTCTAATGTTCCCTGTTAGCTGTTTTTGTCCACTCTGTCAACGTAATGCTTCATTTTACATGCAAATCCCCCCTTGAAAAAAATGCTTAGCCTTGCATGAACACAAAAAGCAAACAAATAATCAAATGTAAAAACAAAAGACAATGTACACAAATAAAAATGGACAGTAAGAATGAAAATAGAACTGATGGTTGATTTAACAAACAAAAGAAAAACAGAAAAGATTGAAAAATAGAACAATTCTGTCTGCTCCAAGGTAAATAATCCAAGAAAATGTACGAGTAATACCTTTAAAATTTATTTTAGTTTAACATGTGGGGTATATGGAGTGGAAAATGCTTATCACTGTATTTATCTTTAAAAAGAAGTAACTGGTGCAATTATGCTGAAATATAAGGGAGATTCTATATAATGACTGCCTGAAAGTAGTGGAAGGATCACATTTGCATTGTAGCTTAAGAGGCACAGACAGATGGATGTAGGGGTGGATAAAAAGGGGAAGCAAGGAGAGGTCATGACAGGCCAAGAGGGGGTTTGGCCTCTGATTGTTTACAGCTGAGGTGGCTAATGTGTCTGGCTTCGTCAACCGATAGGAAACAGAGAGACAAAAAAGGAGAATAGGGATAGTGGGCGGCTTAGAACAGTTAAAAAAAGAATCTCACAGCAAGTATGTTGGGGTAACAACAAAACATATAAAAAACAGGGCCCACCTTTGAAAACATAACACCTATGTCAAAAGACTACACAAAAGTCGGAGGAACCTTTGAAGTAAAGCTGAGAAGGGTTCAATATTATTTCTGCTCCTATTAGGCCCATCATGAAAACCACATAAAAAAGCTTCTAAAACAATCACTAGTACTTAATGTTTGTGTTAAATTTCAAAGTGGAGATGTATATTTGGTTTAAATAAAAAAAAAACAAAAAAAACATTGGTGTCTCTGCATTTATACAGCTACTTAGTGATCAACTTAAAAGCTTTTAAGGTGGCCTAAGAGAAGTGATCGAGAGTGAAATACATATCTTTGTATGGGTGAGAAACTGGAATTGGCCTGAACCTTATCTTTTCCTTAAGACTATAAAGCAGCGGTGTTCAACTCCTCTCTTAGGGGGCCAGTGCCCTGCATGTTTTACATTTGTCCCTGCTTTAGAACACCTGATTTCAAATGAGGACTAACTAACTAACAGGGTTTTGCTGCAGTGCAATCATCAGAATAAGCTGTCTTAAAGCAGATAAACATTATAAAGTTGCATAAAACTGGCAACTGGAGTTGTATATCCCTGCTATAAAGCATATCCTGATGAATATTAAAATATCTCTAGGAGTAATTTTCAGTTGGGATAGTTTTGCAGGGGTCACGTCCAGCTCACTGGATGTCCTCTTCATTACACAAAAATCGGATCTCAAACAGACTTGGAAATTAAGCCTAATATACTTTGAAAAGACAGCTTTGGTTTTGAAAGTCAAATATATTCTTTCTTAATGTGAGAAGCCATAAAAGAACTCTTGTATCATCTAACATATAGTGCAGAGGTCTTCATCTCCAGTCCTCAAGGTCCAATGTCCTCCAACTTTTTCGATGTGTCTCTGTTACATCACATCTCAGTCAGATAATCAAGTCATTAGCATGACTCTGGAAAACATTACTGAATACTGAGCAGGGCCTTAAAAAGTTCAGTTTAGGCAACTGGATGTGTAGTTTAGGAAGATGTAATTCACCATTTTGATTTTGCTATTTTATACCATGGACATATCGTGAAGTTCCAGGACACCGGACCTTGATCTATGTTGTAGTGTGTTTTTGTAGGCAGCCTCTAAAGTGATCAAGACCCCGCTACTGTACACTAAGAAATGTCAGCTCATGTTAAATAGAAAAAATATTGACACAGATTGTTTTTATAAGACATAAACCTGTGATGTGCTAAATAGCATGACTTAAAAATACAATAATTAGAGTGAACATGCAGGGAGAAGAAAGAGTTTTTGAACGGCACAAATATTCATTTGAAATACGTATATCTACTAATACCAAAAGAAGATTTAAAATATATCTGTAGTGCATTATCATATAGACCATCATCCACCCACCAGCCTCCTACTCCTCTTTTGAGTAGTGAATTAACTTTCAAAACTCACCCCACTCTCAGGATGTGCTGTCCACGCTAACTCTGTAGTGGCCCACTTCGTGTCCATCAGCGTCTCTGTTAATTGGAGGCAGAAAGAAGGTATTTAGGTCAGACAAAGAGGAACAAAGTAGATCAATAGAACTTTCAATGGTTTTACAATGCCATAAAAATTGTAAGAGTTAGAACCAACAGATAAGAGGCTTTGAACAGAGCCGTTCTCAGATTACTGTGAGAATAATGAAACAGTTGGAAAGATTTTGAATGACAATAAGTCCAATGAAATAAAAACAGTACTATGTGTACTGGTTTGGAAGTGTTTGTATGTATGCATGTGTACCACAAAAGATGAGAGACAGAAAGTGTCTGATCAGCACAGAATTGTGTGGTATTGTGTAAAATTTTATTGTTGCTTCTCATTTGGCTAATTAGTCTCAATTAGGCGGTTGTTTTAAACAGTGCGGCAAAACTCAAAGAGAGGTTGTTTTTGCGTCCCACAGGGCGCTGACACACAAACACATTTACACATACAGAGAGTAGTATGTTGTAAAACTCTGCAAGATATATAACCCAACAGAAGGCTTGAATTGAGGGGTAATAAAGTTAGGAGCCACAAAAGAGGATATTGTGGGGGAAACACAGGTCAGAAATCTTCACTTGCATTTAATTTTATGCCAATAACTGCATTGACACACTTAAAGTTACGCTAATTTCTTATGTCTGGCTCTTGTCACAGTAAGATATGCACAGAAAGGAATGGACATAAAATGGTGGACCTCTCCTGCAAATCTCTTCTTTTCAAGCTGAACTCACACTCTTAATTTCTACTAGCAATCGGCTTCTAGCTTTGGGAAGACTATAAATGTTGGCTCTTTTACTACCTGACACTCTAGGCGCAGTGTGGAGACACAGTTATTATCTTAACCGCCATGCTGTTCTACATGATGGTAAAATCTAATGAAACACTGTGGAAAAAAAGTAAGATTGTACTGTATCTGTTCATTAAATGAAGTGTAAGCATCATTTCACTTATGATGTTTAAAGGAAATAATCCAAAGAAAGTTAATTCAGCTGCTAACTTTCTCTTGATGTATTTTTTTTCTTAATAATTGTATTTCACTTGGTAAGCTAAAAGGAAATTAAACTGATGTTTTATATACTGTTTTTATGACTAAGATGCCTGGTGAATAGAACAGGACGACTTTGCATTAAAATGACGAGTCCTTTTCAGTCAATAGCTTGGCAGTCTTGGTAGAAAAACTCAATTGAGTGGAAGGTGTTACTATGGGGAGAAAAATACAGGGCTATTTTTAGTATCTGTGAAGTATTTAAAAGTGTTGTTAAAATTAGCAAAATGTTTTTAGATGCTACATTATCAGAAGAGAGAGGTGATCACACAGGAAGGAAAAACATAATAAAGCAAATCATTTTATTGAGCTATCAAAAGTACCCTGCATTGTGAGTAAATAAGGAAATGTTAGCTCTATCTTTTGATTAAAAACATCTAAAAAACAAAAAATTAAAGTAGTTTGAGATTATTACTGGCAAGTCAGACCTTTAAGAGATCTGCTGATCAGAAATGGGTCTCAGAAACTCTGAAGAGTTTATCTTTGATAATAACCTATATTTTTCAACTTCTCAATATTTATGTAACAACTGCAGCACATTAATCAAGTTTAGCTATGATAAATGCCAAGCCCCTGATGAATTATAGCTTAAGGAGGGAATTTCTGTTGACTTTTACCCTACAAACTATCAGTGACACCATTTCTGACAAGCATATTACACTGAGGAAATATCTTATCCTTATGTTTAAGAATGTTCCAGCTAAAATAACACATCCTTGATACTGACTTGTTGCTCTTAAGGAAAATGGACTGAGGGCTTCACTGTGAACCAGTCCAGGCAGTGAGAGTTGTCAGTCAAAGAAATGTTTGAAGGAATGAAAAAAAGATTTTCTTGAAATGGTAACCGAACTGAATCTATATTTTGCTTTTCTAGTCATACCAACTCCTAAAGCCACATTGACCCAATTGCATCAAAAATGCCCACACATTCATATGACACACACATTATGGGAGGCAACTTGGGTTTAAGTGTTTTGCCCAAGGGCACTTTAATATGTACCAGGGGAAAGATAGGATTAAACCAACAACTTTTTATACTACAAGAAAACTACTCTAAAATGCCATAGTAGAGCCATAGTTAGCTAATAAAAACACATAATAAAACAAAAGTCCTGTTGCCTTCTTGGCTAAATTACAGTTTACCTGTGTCTGTCTCTCAGAGAGTGTCAGCACATACACCAGCAAAACTTCCCCTGATTCACATTGTGACACTCTGTGATTTGGGGCTTATTACTGAAGGATAAACAGTTAGACAAGCTGGTGTGGTGAAAATAATATACTCCTTTTATCTGGTCTTTATAGTTACAACAAGGCCATATGTATGCAACACTGGATGTTGTTAGAGCTGACTTTGCAGAAAAAAATGACAACACAGTGAAACACATTGGCTGACTGGGTTGCAATGTTAGTGGTGAGAATGAAAGAACAAGAACTGAGTGGCAGAAAGGCAGATATGCAAAGCAAACACATAAACTACCTAGGCCTGTGGTCTGGGCAGTGGATCATTCGGGATTGCAGGTGTTTTCTATAACCCCTCCTCTTTTGGTGCATGGGTATTGTTTCACCATACTAGGAATGAGTGTGCATGGATGGATGCTTTTTTGTGTGTCTGTGTCAGAGGGCAATTATGTGTGTGTCTATTGGGAGCAAAGCCCTGCATTGTGGTCAAAGTGGAGCATCAATCCTGAGTCAATGGGCCAAAGTGTAAGCACAGGATGACCCCCATCTAACCTGGCTGACCCCCAGAGACGCCGCCCACCCCCCACCCCCCACTGTACACACAAGTGCATTTTTGGTCTAGTAGTGGGCTGTGCATATTAACCGTGTTGGTTACGTACAGAATATTCTGCAATATGTGTATTTATATATCTGTTAGAACATAGCAAAAAGAAAAAAAAAATATTAATAGCTCATGAACAAACTGAAAAACATTCTATTAAGTTTATACAGCGCAAGAAGTCAGACAAGGGAAGATTAAAGAAACATATTGTATTTTAATGTACATAAAAACTGCACTGGAATGCTTCCCAATGGGCCTGAAAGAGAAGCAAGAAATAGATTGAAAGAGAACCAAAAGGGCAACTTGAAGAAGAAAAAGGGAATAATACCCTCTTCAAAACAAGCAAATCTTTTCTCTGTGTTTTATGTTTGTGTTTGGATTTTCCTTTTTGTTAGAAGGGATTGTTAGTCAGATTGTGAGCAATAGGGCACAGACAGTAAATCAGTGAATGAACATGTAAACCTGCCAATATAAACTAAACACAGAAGAAGAGTAAAGCATGTGCCCCTTTTAAGCTAGAATTTTACCACTTTTCACAGTTTTAGTGTATTTTTTATTGCATTTCGGGTTGGTTAGAGTCATCCCACAACTGTTAGTAACAGTGACTACCTCACTTGGTGACTCTGGACCAAACTGTCTGTGAGATTTAGGAGAAAATCACATCTGGACGTAAGAGAAAATCACATCTGGACTGCATAATTGTACTGTGCATTATGTATATATTTCTGTTAATATACAAATTAACCTTACAGAATTGGACAATGAGAAATAGCCTCCTCGTTACTTTAAAACAGAACTAAACTAATAAAGGTGTTAGATAATACGCCTTTTTTTTCTTTTCTCTTTATATTTGAAGATCTCTAAAACTAATTTTATGTATTGTGAACTAAATGAACCCTACTGGGTAAACCTCCACCTCTTTAACTATACTAGCTTGAGTTTTGAGAGCTCACATATGTGAGGTATATTGCCAGCTCTGTGTTGTGATTTATGAATGCCAGAGGCATCTCAGAGAGGGGCCTGTTTTTGCAGGTTCATGACAGGAGTGCTTTATGAAAGAAGCTATGGCGGTATTGTGGGAAATATCCCTTAAAACTAGTCTAATTATCTAATTTCTTGCTTTTCTTTATTTTAATAATCTTATATATGGGGAACATTCATACCTTCCAGTCTGTTCAGCCATTCACTCGAGCATCAGGCCTGGGTGGCATAGTTTTTACTATGTGGACATGCCCAACAAAGTATGTAAGAGACTCACCACAGTTTGACACGAAAGACTTTTGTAACCAGAACTATACAGGAATACAGTTATAAGAAAGCCTAATCATGGGTTGAGAAAAAAAAACAATAATACTTGTTTATTAAAGAACACAATAAGGCAGATTAGAGGTTTTCTATTTCTGAAAAAAACCCTGAGCATAGCTTTAGTATCTAGGTGAGAAACTGCTTCATTCTTTTTTTTTTGCCCTTTTTTCCTTTTGAGTATGGTTTACCACTCAATATATTAAATATATAATGAAAGCAGATATATGTGTTCTAGCACACCCCAACTTATGTCTTTGTGGAAACTAAGGGGTAAGTGGAGACTTCTACTCCTTGTATTCCACTTCTCTTTAATTTGCTCCTATTTTTTTTGCAAATCACCTATATTGTTGCTCATGTTTTCTATCACCACATTGATGGATGTGACAGGCAGTGTATTGGGGAATGCTTTTCAACCACCCACTGCTTACCAAGACTATTCAATTAGCATCTTACTGTTTGTGAAACCTAAGGACTGCTTTAGTAAAGTGTTATTTATAATAGAGGTCAAATGCACCTGGGATTACCTTAACAATAGAGGTGGGGGGGTAAAGACATTTGTTTCCTCAGCATGCTATGACTGGTGCCTGTGTGAGAAAAATCGTAGTTGTACAAACAGGCTTGGGAAGATCATATACAAGCAAACAACTGCTTACACGCACATACACACAAACATACATACACATGCATGCAAAGCACCAACCCCTACAGACTAATCCCATAATGACAGGCCAGGCCTAATAACAGAGGAGGGCACTGAAGCATTCGTCCCTACGGCCGCGTCCAACTCACAGGCACGCACGTACACACGAACACACACAGCTAGCAACCAGCACCTTAAAATGTTTCTTTGTTCCAACAAGCAGGCTTCTCAAAAGGAAGAAAAAGACCTAGAAGGGCCAATGTAGGAAAGGAAAGGAAGGGCTATTATTGAGAGACCGGAATTTAAAGACTTTTTACAAGTCCTCGGGTCTCAAGGAGCAGACAGGTGAGGGGTTAAGCTTGGATCTCTGTTTGGGCTTTTTAGCATGCCAATCTTTGTTAGTGTGCTTCCGTCACAAGACAATGTAAAGACACCTTATGCCTCAACAACTTAAAAGAGGGAGCGAAATGTTTTGAAAACTGGAAAACTTAAAATATGGGCATTAATAATTGTTGCAACCTGGGTACAAAAATTTTTTGTCAGGTAAAATTATATAACACAGTGGGAATAAATTTGCTGAACACTTCTAATGTCTCATCTTTTGAATCTCTTCCCCTGAGACACCCCCTCTTCCCCAAGTTAATTATCCTCTCTCCACCTCTTCCCCAGCTTGCCATTGTTGTGCTTCTCTACAGTCAAATAGACCAAGCACATGGCAACCTGGCAAGGGGTAGTCACTCCATTAAAATACTATGCTGTCTAGTTTCCAAACACTCAAGCCTCTGTTTAGCCTCAGAAACAAGGAAATGTGTCAACACTGGGAGCGAGGACCCCACGCTCAACTTATTAGCGCTATTAGCCTGATTGCTTTGTGGACCATCTTTGTTGGTTCCACTTTTGTTACCAGGAGTGAAGTGAAGCTCAAGCGGCAAAAAGAGAAAGAGAGACACAGAAGAAAAGAGGGCAGGAGGAGAGATGCTATTCAAATTCAAATAGTCCAAGTAGTCTTTTTGCCTTTGTCCAGGACCAGAGGGTGATGATTAGGAAAAGTTCCCCTATTTTAAGGTAAGGCCTCTACTTCAACCCCCCACCAAAGACACACACACACACAGTTATGCACACGATAATTGGTGGCTGCAACATGGACAGGCCAAGGAGTTGATTCCTCTGAGGAATTTCTGGGCAGACTTGCCTCCCATGACAATCCCTCCCCATGCACACACACATGGGGACCCACACTTCTTTAGGCTACCACTCACTGTCAGTCAGCTAACAATGGCTGTCAAACAAGACATTCATCCTCTATGTGTGTCTGTGTGCTATCAGTGTAATACCACAGATAATGGGTAAATAAGCTCCCATCTGATCACTCTTCTTTGCCCTCACTTCCCTTGTTTTGATTAATTGTAGTTTTTGCTCTTATTATTTTTAACTGCTGGTTGTTACATTACATTCTTAGATTTGCTTTTGATCCCTGCCAGAAGGTACCAAGGATAAGTATTTGGCACATATTTTGTATTGTATTTTTTTATAGTCCTGCTTGGCTCATCCCGTCTCTCTAACAAAATTCTCACCAAGCGACTCTGCAACTTTGGTGATAAATAAACACAATCATTATTTTTTTTTCTAGTCTGCTGGAACTCAGCTGGACAGAAAAAAACAAAGTAAGGCAGAGTCAATGTAAGAAGAAAAGCATTGTTCACAGGAAGGACACAAGCTACAGTATGTAATATGCTTATTTCCCTGTGCGTATATTCATGTGCTTCTACTTTCAGCTTCTTTCAAAGGTAGTTTTTCTTTCAATTCACTAGCTATTGTTGGAAAAGACCTTTTTGTTTGTATGTCCATATTTTCTTCTCTTTTTCTTTTCTCTTAGTCATTCTTTATTATCCTCACATCTCTTTCTTTCTCTTTACAACCACCCTACCATCCCTTCCACCCTCCTAATTACAACCCACAGAGGATCTGACAAACAGGTAGCCCTGAGGGCAGCTGTCTAAAGAACCAGGTGTGCGTCTGTGTGAGTGAACATATGTGTGTCAGCATGTGTGCTTGCATCTGTCCATTGATCGACAGAGGTATCTTTTGTTTTATTTTTTTTCTTTCTCATGAGTATGAGGGAGAAAGAAAAACAAGTTCGAAAGAACTAACTAATTAAAAAATAAAGAATCAACATATTTTAAAAGAGGGGAAAAAATCATACCCACGTACAAAAAAATGTTCTAAAAATTGTTGTTATCTTTCAGTTCCACTATTGGGTATTGGAAACATATTTTCATTTAGAAATTGGCTGGAGTATAACGTTTGATAGGTAAATTCAAAGTCAGCAGTTGCCTTATAATGAATATATAATCACATCATTCTAAAATTGATATTTTATCGTTTTGGGGGGAAGAAAATCCGCATCAACACTTTCTGTGAGATTACAATGAACAATGCTGTAAAACCTAAACAGCATAAACAGCTGCTGATAAGGCTGATTAAGGCTACATTAAGTTTTAAGAGAAAAGGATCCCGAGCATGGATAAGGTAGTGCTAGGCTAATGAATCTTCCAAAAAAAAAAAAAAAAAGAAATTCAGTTATTCACTTTTTTTTCTTACATTCAAAGTTCAGTGGCTTCAAAATGAAGAACAGATGAGGGAAAAATATGAAGTTTGCTCTGATGATGTTTAGCTTTTTTAAACAGAATGATAGAGACTTTTAGTCAATTCAACAATTGGTTGCTGACAGAAAAATTCAGCTTTAGTGCATTCCACATGACTAATTTCAAAGGTAAGTTTTTCAAGTATATACAACATTTTGCAATAAATATTCCTTTTCTTCCTTAGTTATACTCACTTATTCAAACAGCTGTCTGTAAAAACAAAAAATTTTTTTCAGGTGCGTTTGGTGGGATCCTTATAAAATAAGAAGAAAGTTAGAAAAATAGGGATGTGCAAGGATGGTTTGAACTAATTAAAGCAGGTTCAGGACCAAGACCCATTCTAGAAGTCAGCAGCAGGAGGCATAAAAAAACTGGAAGCCTGCAAGTTTATAATTGTCTATATATAAGACAAAAAGCTAGCTGCTTTTCAAAGGAGGGTGATTTTTAAACTGTTAAAATATAAAGAACCCTTTTATAGTGCTTTGAATGCTGTACTTCATTTGCCCTGATGGTTGAACATGAGCATCGATTTATCTTTCAAATGATGTGTTTCATAACTGAATGGCAAGGACAATCCACTTCTCTCTTTTATTCCTTTATCTATCTATCTTTTGTCAGACATGTTCCAGCTTGTGATTTTCTGGGTTTCGGTAATTTAAAAGTTTTGTGAAACTATCCTGAGGATTTACAACTGTGAAATGGTGGCTATTTATTTTTGCATGGCATTAGAACTACTTTAACTAAACATTCAGCTAAATTATCCTTGAAATAAAAATTGCCTGATGCTTATGTTGCTTTAACCTACAAGAAAAAAAACTTCTAAACTCAAGTAATGGATAATTATGGTAAAGGATGCATCAAGCTGAAGAGAGGAATGCTAATTTAGCAAATTTGGGGAGTAAAGATCTCACAAATCACCAATTATTTTTCAAAGACTGTAACTAGTACTAAATCAGTAAGATTATCTATCTTAACATAATAACAGTTTGGTATGATTTTCTAATTCCAAGTTGAACCTGTTGCTACTCAAGTAATAAGTAATACACAACAAATGATTAATGATTTAAAATTATTTAATAAGAAAAACCAAAATGTTAAGTTATTTTAAACAATGTAATTGTAAAAGGCTTGTGTAAAAAAAAGAACTCAGAGACAGAGTGCCAATCTTAAAGCCCCCACTTTAAGATGTGGATCACATAACGATGGCTTACACTTCTTTTAAAATAAATTGCCAGATGTGACAGCAGCTACAAAGTGATTTGTAAGATGTACTTCCTTTCAAGAAATATTGAGGTATCATAATACTGCAAACCGTCTTATTACATCAGAATTACAAGTTATCCAATTTTTTTTGTTATATTGAAATATCAAACAAAATATGTACAATTAATGGATAACTTCCATTACAATGTATCGAGCTCTGATTGGTTTTACCTTTAGTTCGCAAAGTTTCATTGTGGAAAGACATGTTGCTCATTTTGAAATGATTACTTTAAGGACATAAAGTCTGCCAGTGTTTAACCACCGCAGGAAATGGGCACAACACCAGATTTCTGTAGAGCCATGGATTGTTTATATCACCCAACATGGAAAGTATTGCCTCAAACTTTTCCATAAATGAAACATTTTTTTTAAAGCTCACATTTATCCAGGGAAGCTTTTGCTTATTTTCCCTCTGACTTTTACAACATTTTATAATTTAGTCCAAGGGTTTTTCCTTACTCCAATAAAACTAAATCTCAAATGCCAACAGTAAATTTTGTTAAAGGGAAACATAAAGTGTATAAATTGAATGTATACAAGCATGCAGCAACGTCCTAATCTATGAGCGCCTTTGCGTGAGATGCTTAGATGGAATCATTCAATTTCCTGGCTGATGACTCAGCCAACCGCGACAGAAAAATGCAAACAAGCAAGTGAGTAGCAGGTTTGGTTTTACCTTGAGGATCTACATATGGAAATACCAACCTCATTGTCAAGCTTTGTGGGTGTTTGTGTGTATAAAGCAATTTGTCTGTTTCTGTTTGTGTGCGGTAGTCCAATATGGGGGGTTGGTTTCACTCCAGTTGTTGATTTGTTTCAGTTCTGTCTCCCTGGAGGAGAATCTCTACTGGGAATATATATCTAAAACACAATATACTTAAAAATAGATAAAGGGAAAGCAAATACAGCCTCACTAACAGACATCAATACACAAAGGTACTGATTTTCAGCTGTTTTCTTAACCCTTTCACCATCTTAACCTTTAACACCTATTCATTCTTTGTAGAAGTTTCATGAAAGCATCCCTTTGTTTTTAAAATTGAAAATAGCTTTGCTTAAGGGGACTTTAACCAAGACAAAACAGAAAGATGACAAAACTACACCTCCCATCATTATATAAGAAATACATATATTTTTGCCATTTTTTTCCAAAATAAGCTGCATTGGGATTATTCTTCCACATTTTTCGGGGTAAAACCCCACAAATTTTCCACATTAAAATTTCTTTCACAACTCACGTTAAACGATATATTTAAAATCTTAAGGAGACCCTATGGCTGGCACTTCTACAGAGGTCATGTATGTATGTATGTATGTATGTATGGATGGATGGATGGATGGATGGATGGATGGAATATTAACATTAATGAACAAATGAAATTCCAAAGCTTTCAATCTAATAAGAACTATGTGGGGCAGTGTTGAGGATAAAAACAGCAGACCCTTTTGTTAGTAGTAGTTTTGTTTAAATATATTTTGATGAAATGCTGATTAATAAGAGTCATTGCATTGCATTCATACTCAATATGTTTGCTTGCACTTTGCCTATCTGTGTAGGTCTGTCTGCATGCAGATTTTTAGCTTGCATCTTAACATTACATGGGGGGTCTAGGTATTAGTGGAGCAGTTACACCTATGGCAGGTGATTGTCATGTCCTCTTTCTAACACCTTCCTAGTCAAATTTAGAATACCGTGTCAGTCGACAGGGGTTTTGTCAGGCCTCAATTTTCCCCAACACCTCGGCTTAATCTCTTCCGGCTCACAGTGATGGAGATTCCATGCCTTGATCCATGAATGAAAACATGTCATTATCTTGAGCATTATCTATCAACTAAAACTCCTAAAACAAGACCAAGAATTAAAAAAAAGAGCAGTGTTTTTTCACTGACTACAAGTGATTCAATGCCTAACACAGGATATGAAGAAAGAATCACTCATGCAAAATCAAATGAAGCATCTTTCAGTTTTGAAGACGAGATGTTAAGCAACATTTGTGTGAAAACTAAGACCCCAGTCCCACTACTGTACCACAGATGTGTTTAAACTGCAAAAAGCTTCATCCTTCCTTTTGTTGAAAAACAAAACTGCTTTACAGTTTGTGATTCCAATCAAAATGCTTGAATAGCTACAGTTTCCTAGCAGATGGTGATAATGTTAACATAAATTGAAGAAATTCCGGAGGAGAAAACTCCAATCCCCCAGCAGGTTAAACAGTTGTAGCCTACTTTTTCTTTAGCAGTGTGTGCCCTTTGGATTTTGGCATTAAGTGAATGTATTTAAATATCAAATTTTTTTTTTGTTTAGATGCTGAGTTAAATCGATAAAGTGAGAACTAAGAGAAGCTGTAATTTTATTACTAAAAATCTCTACATTTGTTCTGGGTTCTAGAATGGAAAGAAAGAGCAGATATGTGCAAAGACGATATCTGTCTCATGTATTTTTATAACTTCCACACATAAACACCACCCTGTTTGTCAAAAATAAATCTCTTCTCTTAAAAGCTTTTTTAAAAAACCTCAGCTTAACTAACTCCAGAGGTCAAATGTAAAAGGAAAAATTATGATAATAATTATATAACTTTTTACAAAAGCTCTCATTAGTGTAGGCTGGGCCTAATAATTATTTTTGATTTTTTTTTTTCAAAAATCACACACTTTGTTTTTACAAATCTATAAAAAATTATTAATTCAGTGTTTTTCAGCTTCATATGTTGCATTTTTATTATTTCCCTTCATACCTATATGATGAACCTTGTGCCAATGATTTCATAGATACTAGTGTTTTTTAATGTTTTAATGCTAATCATATTTCAATGGATCTCCTACTTTTACAAATAATCTTAGATGCACTGAACAAATCATGAGATGATTTAATTGAGATTGGAAACTATTCAGTTAACGTTATCTTTAGCTACCTTTTCACAAGACAGAGTCACAGGCTAAAACCAGTGCAGTACTAGTGCAGAGAGATTATGGATTTTTGATAGTGTCTAGATCAAAGCACACAATTACTTTAAACCAACAGCACTTTTAGCAAAGACTTTTTTATTCAAGGAGAAGAAATCTTTTAACGTTCTTTTTTTCAAGATGTGTAGGGAGTGAAGAGATAAAGATAAAGAGATAAAAACAACGAGACACTTATTCCCAGCTTTGGGTATGGCTATTACAGATTTCCAGAATGTAATAGATGAGAAACACACAGAAGCAGAGAAATGAGAGTAAATAAAAACAGACAAGTTGGAAAAAGAGTAAAGTAGGCATTTCTAAATGGCGGACAAAGGTGGAACAAAAGTGTAAAAAACAGAGTGGTGGAATGAACAACAGGTGGGTGAGGTAACAAAGGAGAAAAAAGGTAGAAAAGGGAAGAGAGAACACAGAGGAAAGAAAAGGAAGGAGGTTGGAAAGCCTATACACAGTCTCTTGTATTCCCACAGTTCCTGCGCTCCTTCCTTGCCACTGCATTTTACGTGCTGACATGCTTTGCCTTTTGAAAATGTCCACAGTGCTCGCTGCATGTTTCTGCCTGGCTATGGTGTGTGCATTCAGCATGCAGCCTGCTGGTAACTGTTTCTTCACATTACTTTACTGGGATTCAGGGTGCCATTGTCAACATCCCCACTGTTCTTTCCTCAATTCCTCACAATTATTCTTGCCTCTCTCTGATTTTCTCTTTTTCCACCTACTCCGGTGTTCCCTTGCTCCACTGCATCCATTCATAACAGCTCAACTGCTTTAATAAAAGACTGTTTGGAAGATTGAAGCACAGCCTCCCAGTCCAAACTAGAACATGAAGCTGATAGCAGTAAGTTGTCCTAGGGGATCTCCATATAAATTGCAATGGAAATGTTTCATTGCTGCTGAAAGCAGTGCTTGCATGTGTACATGCACGCTTACCTCTGTGAATCAGTATTTGCTTGGTTGAAAGCTGCTGATTACTGCAACTCAAAAGTAAAAGGAAACATAAACATGCAACTAATACGCAGTTTTTGTTTGAGAATCTCTGTTGTGCCGCCTGCGCAGTTGGATTGTGTGAGTAGCTACTGCAATTGCTTTAATAGCAGGTTTCAGACTATTTTGTGTGTCAGCAAAGGCTGACTCAACAAACAAAACCCAAACAAAGAGTCACACACACTGATACTATATACTTACATCATGCAAAGTCATACACATTATGCTCAATAAATACAAATAAAAAATGAGACATGTTATTAAGGCACAGACACATGCGCACGCACACACACACACATGCACACAAAGCCTACTTTTTCACATGGGATGTAGCCTAGAAAGAGCTGGAAAAATCCATTGAATAAAAGCCAAAGATTTTTGAATAGCTGAACACCACAAGAAAGGGGGCTTAGGACAAAGCTTTGTCACTCTGTTTCTACAGACGGATTCTTTCACAAACACATGGCGTTAACATTCTCTGACTCTGTCTTGGCATATTTCTGCCTCCGCATCCCTTGACCATTGTTTCATTTAATACATTCTCTGCTAACACAGCCGTCTGCCAAAATATTGGATCACCTTACAATGTATATCCAGGGCATTGTGCAATAATTGTGTTGGATCTAATAAAAGATGGCAACTTCCTGTTCCGCCCGTAACAGCTGCCCCCTGCAACAGCAGCAAGGGGTAAAGCCCCAAGGCGCTCTATATTTTCCACATGACAGTGGCTTCCAATTACTTAGACATACTCAACATAAAATAATGTGATAACTAAAAAAATAAATACATAGAGTACCTGTTTAATTTATCTTGTGTACTTATTGGAAACATGTACAGAAACTATCACATTGAAAAGAAGCGCTTGGCCCTAGATATTAGCATAGGCTGCAAATAAACATTTTAAGACCTTTCCAGTGGCTCAGTGAGTAAGTATGACTTAATGTTGCAGGATAATTATCAAGGCATTTCTCATTAGCAGTTTATTTTTTTTATTTACAGGTAATCCATCTTTTATCTGTAAATCAAAAAGGTTCCAGGTGGGAAATTTTAGCGGATAAGTAATCATACTCCACCCTGTGATTACATAAATATTATCACAACCCCACTCTTTTGTCCTTTTTTTTCTCCAAAGAACGGATAAGAGGAGCATATGACGTGCAAATCCTGGCTGGCTGAGGATTCTTACAACATCTTTTTTTTAAGGCAATAGCATTGTCATACCTTACTTGCTTTTCGTGCCATTAGCCTTTCAGACACCAAAAACAAAAGGGAGGCTGGGGCACTTTGAGAAAAGAATGCAACCAGCCTGGTTGGTGTTACTAAATGCACACACCCTGACGCTATTTGTGTATAAGTGCCCTCTTTTTTGTCTATCCATACATAGCCCCATTTTTTAGTTGATTATTACGGCCTTTTTTTGTTTGTTTGTTTTTCTTGTTTTGTTTTTGTGCACTACAATGCAGTGTAGTAATAATATGTTTAATTACCAACATACATTTAATCATTTTTTATCCATAAAAGTTAAAGAGTGCAGATTATCCACATGTTTCTATCCTTTCTCTTTCACAAATCCTCCTTTCTTTCCTTCTGTTTCTCTTTGTTCCTACTTTTATAACTGGCTCACCCTTTTACACATATGGCTACCGCTCCCATTTATCTAGATCATTTCTTTCCTTTTTGAAGTGGGATTCTTGGCTTTAAATAACTAACCACCTTTTAAACTTTTAACTGGAGTACTTAATGATTCTGCCCTGCAAACCCTCTAGTCTGGAGCTTCTTTTTGCACATGTTGGGAGCACAAGATTTCATTTTTTTCTTCTTAACGACAGTTTATATTCTATGATGCTTAACAGCTGTATACTAAGTTTAAACAAAGAGTTTAATATTTGAATTTGGCACCACACTTTTAAAATTTAAGTTGGCGATTTAACAGTACAGAACATTTATTTTTTGTTGTTGTTTTTTTACTATTTAGCAATATAAATTTAAGGTAAAAGGAGGAGAACCTAGAATTACTCCAAACCCTTTTTAAACAGTACCTGTTTGCAAATAGCTTGATTCTACTAATAATGTTAGTCTATTTTGAGTGGCTGTTGTACATCACACCATATCTGGTTCTTCTTCTCTCCCTGCTGGACGTCTATTCTTAATTACTGTTTAGTTAATTAATGTCACACGTGGCTGCTGTAATGATTTGTTAGATAGTCTCTGTACAAATGGACCTTACCTCTTAAGCAGCTAAAATGACCCGTGAAAGACCAAATATGTAGCATGCAAAAGTTTTATGATCAGAAAATGATGATATCTTTTAGAGACCTTTAGCAACTTTCGGGATAGCTGAGGCCTACTTTCTTTGCTTAGGAGTTGGAAACAGTGAGTAAAAGTATTCCTAGAATAATGTGTATTTTGTGTGTAAAAATGTTTAATAGTTTTATTTCAAATTTGTAAGAGAAAACAAGGTAACATAAGTAACAAAAATGAAAGTGAATATGCAAACAGTGTTAGTTAAAAACAGTTAAAACAATAAGACAGGGCTGGGATATTTCAAAGATTATTTGGATTTTTTTTTACAATCCAATTTTACAGTTCATAATACAAAATATTCACATAAATAATGAAACAGTTACGAGCAAACATTGGCAGAAATTAGGAAATAAAGGCCACACTACAGCCCTGGCTATTCTACACTATCTGTTTTCAGCTTAGCTTTAGCTCATCAATCTCATGGTTAGGGATTGGAAGGATCCCAAACCTTATTAAATATTAATGTATTTAACCTATGGAGAAACCCCTCAACAGATAGCCACAGCACAGAATGCTGGCTCTGGGCAATTAAAAGTAATTGACGGATGGACAGACAGAGATCCAAGGCTGTTGGGGTCCATATGGCAGGGGGCTTTCAGAGGCCCATTGCAATTACATAAAGACCTCTGTGCATTGGCATGACACACAAGTCAGCCGTAGACAGAAACACAGGAGAGAGAGGGAATAAATCAAACCGCAGTTAGTCTCTCACAAAGACTGATACAGAAACACGTAGCATATACGCACTTGCATGTGTACAAGCAGCAGGGAACATAGTGCCAAAATACAGAGAACTCACACATGGGGTTATCAAGGCACATACAGAGGGCATAACTTTAAATAACCTTTTAAGTAATCTTTATAGTTAGCGATTTTGATACAAGGATATCCATCAATCCCAAGGCCAAAAAATGACTATTTTCTTCTTCTTTCATTAAAAAGCATCTTAAGCATTAGTTTTGATCTCAGTGCAAGATGCTAGGTGATCATAAAAACAAGAAAGGACACAAACATCATCTAAAATGAGTAAGAAAATCTTAACAATTTTGCTAAAAAATATTCAGTGATTTACAGTACACATAGTTTATTTTGTTTTCCTTTTTCTATACTTTCATCCTTCCATTTTCAATGGGATGTTAATGTCAGATATAAGCCACCACAGATAATGTATAATTCACCCTTTATTGATGTTCAACTATATCTGTGAGCTTAAAGCAGGCATGTCCAACCTCGGTCCTGGAGGGCCGCAGTCCTGCAGGTTTTAGAGGTTTCCCTGTTTCAGCACAGCTGAT
>JAUZNJ010058054.1:0-28529 GCA_034780135.1 Jordanella pulchra
TTTCTTTCTTTCTTTCTTTCTTTCTTTCTTTCTTTCTTTCTTTCTTTCTTTCTTTCTTTCTTTCTTTCTTTCTTCTCAACCTACAACAGGATAATTATTTAGAAAACAAAGCATAGGATTTACAGCCTTTATCTAAATGATTTTTAGGTGTTAATCTTTTCAAGGTAGGGATATTTAGCTTCCCAGGTCAACTCCTAAGAATTCATATCTACATCATGAATCAAATGCAGGTATCAGGTGTTGAAGGTTGAGATGATAATAGAGAGAAAAGCAGTCATTATGTTTTAGCCCAGCTTGCTGTCTGTGCACAAGCTCTCAGTTAAAAGACTGCATGTCTTCCTTACAGAAACAAATCCTCTGCAAGAGTTACCGGTAGTAGTGAATAATGTCAAATGTATTTTTTTTTTATGCAAGTGCAAAGTTGCTGCGATGACCTTGAAAAGTCACACTTTTTTAAAAGAGATGTTTTATTGAATAATTATGCAGCAGATTTGTTTCTGAACAGATCCCGATCTTCATCTCTGGGATTGTTTATACTCTCTTCCTTCCTGCAGAACCTCTGGAAACGGACCTGCTGAGTGGGGATGGCCGAGGAGGCGTTCCCCTGACGGGCTGGTGGCTGACGTGGCAGCAGCTCAGAGCCCTCTTTGTCAAACGCTGGCTTTATGCTCGGAGGAGCCGCAGAGGGATTTTAGCTCAGGTTGGACGGCTGCTCTCAGAGGGGCCTTGACAAAAAAATTGGATTTCACAGCTTCAGAACTCGATGCTATATTAGCTGAAAAATCATTAATCATTTGTTGATTTTGTTACAACGATAAATAGAAATGTATGAATGTCCTTCAGAATTTAGATTTTATTTAAAAGTAACACTAAAAAGGACTTTTAACCAAAGCTGCAGATGTTCTTAATAAAGGACAACCTGTTTTTGATAAAAAAAATAGTTATAAAAAGTTAAAACTGAACAAAGAAAAAGCAATAAACATGTTTTGAGCTGCCGGGTCATGAACTTGGCTAAACCTGCTATCCTGAGGTCATTTTGAAGTCACCCACAAAAGTACAGTTTTTTATGCATGTTTTTATCTGTAATTTCTTGTAATAAATACACATTGTTGTTTTATTTAGAACCTTCTCGTTTCATTTTCAGATTGTTCTGCCTGCTGTGTTTGTTCTGATCGCTCTGCTCTTCAGCCTTATTGTTCCTCCCTTTGGTAAGTATCCGAAGCTTGAGCTGCAGCCTTGGATGTACGGGGAGCAGTACACCTTCTTCAGGTAAGAATTAACCTGAAGATCCTCAATATTCCAGGCTATATATCAGTCCAAACCACAGGTTGTTCTCAGTCAATAGTTTAAGATAATTATTCCAGCAACTGATTTGATAATTGCAGCAACGATGCTCCTGGTAACCCAGCCATGGAGAACCTGCTGGAAGCTCTGCTGGACCAGCCAGGGTTTGGCACCAAGTGCATGGAGAAGGAGGAGGAGCTCAACACCACGTAAGATGATTTCTTTAAACACATGTGTCTCTCACAGTCAGATGATAGGAAACATAAATGTCCAACGTGCTGCTTTCTGGATGGAAAGTTTTTATATCCACACGTTATTAGTTTAGTAGATGTTTACTGTAAACCTGTTCGCCCCAAAGATAAGACACCCAGGAACAAGACTTGACAACATGGTTTATGCTGTTCAGTGTAGTGAAGATCAAAGAATCCATCTTTGTTAACCTGGAAAAACCATCCCTTAACAGAGGAGGTGGTCTCAGACATAACTTCTCACCTACATAGAAAGCACTTTTAGGAGCTATACTCGGAAAATTCACCTCCCACCTGATTCCCATTCCAAAGAGGCATGTGACTGAAACCACTCTGACGAGGCAGTTAACGACCCATCAGAACCCCAATAACCATCAACCAGGTGCTCTCTATGGGCCATCCAGCCGGGATCAGAGCCACCTGAAGTTTCTTTTCTGATTCTTTTGTTACACCTACAGTATATTGACCTCAGTGGTCCTCAGCATCATTTAGAATTGAAGAAGCCTCTTGGATGAGAGGTGAAACATCTTCTAGAAAACTTCCCATCCAGTTGCCTAAACTGAACTTTCCAAACTTGTGTTCAATTTACTGAAACCTTATTCTAATCAAGTCCAGGTTTGTTGCCTTTTGACCCACAGGAGTCCTCAGTGTGAAGCTGAGAGGGGCGGCTACTTCATGCGGCCTCAGATATCGTACTCCACCTGGCAGAAGATGAGGCGAGAGAACTGGAGCAAAGACCGACCTTCACCGGAATGTCAGTGCAGCACGGAGGACACCCGCCGGATGCTTCCTGATTGCCCAGACGGAGCTGGTGGGATTCCTCCTCCACAGGTTAGTTAGTTTGGTTTGCTCAGGTTTTATCATGTGTGAGGAATTTATCAGAGAATAAAATGAATACTGTTCAAACAAATATCCACACACATGCTCAGACACTTAAACATTGTCACACCCAACCTGTTTCACAAAACTCATCAATAGTCTTATAGAAATCACAGTTTTTAATGGAATCTGCTGCCTCTTAATTCTGCAGCCATTTTAATTTGCTTGTTTTTCAGATGAAAAAAGCCACTGGAGATATCCTTCAGAATCTGACAACGTACAACATCTCAGATTACCTGGTCAAGACGTACCCGCAAATCCTCAAGAAAAGGTACTTCTGAAACGTCACCTTTTATGGTTTTTTTTAGGTTTTGTGTACCATTTATCTGCACAGAAAGTGGATGAACCCGAGTGTTTATGTTATTTGTTTTTGGTAAAATCACGAGTCATGTTTTTGGAACAAATTACTGGACATGATGATCATCTTATTGATGAATATTCATCTGTAAGACCCTTGTAACACTCTGAAGACTTAAGTTTAAGATTGTATTTTTGTCATTTAATACATTAAGTCTGAATACTGAGTGTTTGACTTTATTTCGCTTCAGCCTAAAAACAAAGAAGTGGGTGAACGAGTTCAGGTAAGAAGCTAAAGTTTATGTTTTCCATAAATAATTAAAAACAATAAGTTAAAGCTGATATTTTGTGAAGTTTTTAAGGATCAAAACCAGCTCAGATCGATTTCTTTCTCTTTCCTTTTCATTAATGTTTATTGATGGGGTAAAAAAAATTTCTTGACCTTTCTGGGGAGTTTGAACATAAAAGGAAAACTTGTAAAATCCCAGTTTGTTACAGATTATAACCAAAAATATATAATTTCAAATATTACTCCAATATTTTTTATCTTTTTTTTTGCTACTTTTCTGGAGGACACATCTGGATTTGATTTAGTCACTTCTGAAGAGTTTAGAACCGGTTATTTCTTTTTCTGCTGATTTGGACTCATCATGTCTAACAGACTGATGTGCGTGCGGCTGCCACAATCAGGAAGCACGAGCAGAGAGCGTTTAGAGGTCAATGCTTAATGTCTAAGCTGCAGTTTTCATGTTTCAGATATGGAGGCTTCTCTCTTGGAGGCAGCACCACCCAGAATATATCTCAGGTCCAGCATCTTCAAGACTCTGTCATGGCAATCAGGACTCGTTACCAAGTCAAACAGGTCTAGAGGATGGGGTATTTTTGTGCTTATTTTAACTTTGCACATATCTCGTGCCTAAATGTCCTTATTCTGACCACAGAACAGTTCACTGGATCACCTGCTGAAGAAGCTGCCTGAGTTTTTGGGAGGAATCCACAGTGAAAACAACGTCAAGGTAGATCTCTCTTATGCCCTTGAAGAAAGGTCCCCTCTCACATCATTTCCTGCTTATTTCTAAATGTTATTTGCCTGACAGAACAATGGCAGATTTTGCAGAAGCTTTAATTTATTTTTTCCCATCTAAGGTGTGGTACAACAACAAGGGCTGGCACGCCATGGTGTCATTCGTCAACGTGATGAATAACGGCCTACTGAGGGCGAGTCTTCCACCAGGAGCAGAGAGGAGGAGACACGGCATCACTGCTTATAATCACCCACTAAACCTGACCAAGGAGCAGCTTACTGAAATAGCAATGTTAGTCATTTGAAATGAAAGGGTTGGATGTCAATGAAACGTAATAAACATAAATGCTTTTAGTTAACCGTTAAAATTCTTTTTTTAATCTTCTCTTTTCCTTCAGGATGACCACATCGGTGGATGTTTTGGTGTCCATCTGTGTAATCTTCGCCATGTCCTTTGTGCCGGCCAGTTTTGTCCTTTTCCTGATTGAGGAGCGAGTCAGTAAAGCCAAACATCTGCAGTTTGTCAGCGGAGTGAAACCGATCCTCTACTGGTTGGCCAACTTCATCTGGGACATGGTTGGTATTCAGAACTACATCAGCCTCAGTTTACAGGTTACAAAGAGAAGGAACATATAGAAACACTGCAAATGGAGCCCAGTTATGTATTTAAAATGCATAAATCACGTAAAGTTTCCTTATTAAAGGATTTTTGAGTTTCCGAGCTTTGCAAGGATCTTTCATATATAAATGATTTTAAGAACAAATAGATAAATCAACACCTCGGGATGAATGTTGTGTTAAGTTTGTCCCATTATGATGCATTTAAACTATTATTTTTCCAGGTTACAGCTGTGATATAGTAAACAGTTTGAACTTTCTCCACATCTACTGTAACCCAAACATGACCTTTCATAATTCTAGCTTTTTTTTGTTTTTTTTGCTAATTTCCTTTTTATTCCCATTTTGTTCCTTGTTTTCTTCTTGTTTTTCAGTTGAACTATTCTGTCCCGGCTATGATGGTGGTGCTGATCTTCATCGGTTTCCAGCAACAGTCGTATGTCTCAGAGACCAACCTGCCGGCTCTAATCCTTCTGCTGCTCCTCTACGGGTGTGTTTAAGTAGACATGGATATTAGTAGTAGATATTTTCTAATTATCTGTAGGAAATGTTTATGTTAAAATCTGCTCCATTTCACATAGATTGTTATTTTAAGGGAACTGCTTGATTGGGATACATGATTGTACTCCACTTCTTTCTTTGTTTCATGTTACTCTTCCTCTCTGCTAACAAAGTTTTAATCATTTCATTTTACCCATCCAGTCCCCTCGTGATCTGTATGAATAAAATCTTTGTTTCTCTTTCATAGGTGGTCCATAACTCCTCTGATGTACCCAGCATCTTTCGTTTTCTCCATCCCAAGCACAGCTTATGTGGTTCTGACCTCCATCAACCTCTTTATCGGCATTAATGGGAGCATCGCCACCTTCGTCCTGGAGTTGTTTGTAGATGAGGTACAAAAAGCAAAAATACACCAAGAGGGAAAAATGACAATAATTCTTAATTTGGAAGATAAAAGTAAAACATCTATGGATGGTCTTAAAGCATTAGAACTGTTCAAAGTTGTTCATATAAGCTTGACTGTTATAACATTACCATTTCTTAATTTCTTTGTTTATATAAAATAGATCAACTGTCACTCATGTGTTTGTTTAATGTGTCCTTTCAGCATCTGAACGAGGTCAACAGGATCTTAAAGAAAGTGTTTTTGATCTTCCCACATTTCTGCTTGGGTCGAGGTCTTATCGACATGGCTAAGAACCAAGCCTTGGCAGACGCCTTCCAGAGACTAGGTATGAATACGGTGGCCAGAGATTTTCTCCGCGTCTGTTTAGGAAACTCATTAAAGACATCTAGTTTTCATGTTTTCCTTATGTATCGAGAATTTCTGAAAACTCCTAAAATCAAAGCTAAGTGTTTTTTTTTTTTTCTTGACAATCCGATTTTATATGATTGATATTAGTTGTGCAGCAAAAATCCATTCGATAAAACCTGTGAAACCCTGAAAGCTGAAAGACAACTTTTACTTAATTAGAATCATTTCTTATTGTCTTTTTTATTGCCTCTCTTTGTAAATGTATTAATGCAACAGAGGAGGTTCAGATAAGCAAATGTTTTGTGGACACAAGTCAGCATCTTTCTCCTCTTTGTTTCCACCTGTAGGAAGCAAACAGACTCTTGACCCCCTTCAGTGGGACTTTGTTGGGAAGAATCTGTTTGCAATGGCAGCTGAAGGTGTTATCTTCTTCATCTTCACCATACTGTTGCAGTACAGGTTTTTTATTCACTATAGGTAAAGACGCCTTTTTAATGAAATGTTCTCCTCAGTATAGATGTTTTGTTGCAATTTGTTTTTTATTTTGTTTTTTTGTTGCCACGGCAGTCCTTCGGTAAATCTGTAAACTTGTTTGTGCAGGCCGTGGTGGAACCAACCTCAGCTTCCTCCTCTGGGTCCAGAGGATGAAGACGTGGCAAGAGAGCGTGAGAGAGTGAAAAGTGGCAGAGCCCACTCTGACATCCTCACCATGATAGATCTGAGCAAGGTAGAAGTTGAATGTTGAAGAGATTCTTTTGCAGAGGAGTTTGTAAAAACTCGTCCAAAACTGAGAACACAAATGTAAAACTTTACATTTTTTCTAAACTGTAGTTCTACATCATTCCCCTTTTTTATTGTGGTAGTTTAAACCAAAGTATTTAAATGACAACAGAAGCGTTTGCCTCCAGGTTTATAAGGCAGGCAGAAAGCCAGCTGTGGATCGGCTTTGCCTCGGGATTCCCCGGAGTGAGGTGAGAGATTTCCTCAGCTAACTATAGAAGCAAAGACAACTATAGTACCTTCCACAGAAGTATTTCTGTCTTTCATGCTTTTCTTTTTTTTAAGCCTGTAAAATCTGACATATAACACATGAAGTCTAAAATGTTGATTAGTGGGTTAAAAAGATGTGCACCACTAATATGTTACATAAAAATGTAAGGTTTAATAATAGTTGTTTGCTAATAATCCCAAGTAGACAGTTTTTCATTTTATTTTCTGGTAAATTACCAACTTCTATGCTTTTTTTCTGAGGCTTTCTGAACTAAAACTATACTTGCTCCAAGGAACTTCACTTAAAAAATGTTTTACTCTAAGATCTACATCTAACGTCATGTTGTTTTGTGTCTGCTCTTTAAGTGTTTTGGCCTGCTAGGGGTGAACGGAGCAGGGAAGACGTCCACGTTTCGCATGCTGACTGGAGATACACCGATCACACATGGGGAGGCTTTCCTCAGCCAGCATAGGTGCAGAACCTCTCCATGACTAGGATGTTTTCACTTTCTGCAGAACCCTAAACCTATTAACTGCTTGTCTGCTTCTCAGTGTGCTGAGAGAGATGGAGCGGGTCCACCAGCTGATGGGTTACTGTCCACAGTTTGACGCTATCAGTGATCTGCTGACGGGTCGGGAACATCTGGAGCTCTATGCGCGCCTGAGGGGGGTACCAGAGGAGTCTGTCACTAAGGTGAATAAACTGGAAGGAAAAACTTTTATTTGCTTCATTTTCCTAGCTTACACGTTTCAACAAACTGAAAGAAAACAAAGTTTTTTAACCCTTAAGTTCAAACGGTTTGTACATTCTTATCCCTGAAGTGTCTGATCTGGTCTGCAGGTGGCACAGTGGGGGGTGAGGAAGCTGGGGTTGATTCAATATGCTGAACAGGAGGCTGGAGGATACAGCGGAGGCAACAAGAGGAAACTTTCCACGGCTATTTCCCTCATTGGGGCTCCTCCTGTTATATTCCTGGTAACAAAATCAGAACCTCTTCTTAAATGAAAGCATCACTTTTATTTAATCTTATTTTTATTCATTCATTCTTATGACATTTTTCTCTCTGCTGCCAGGATGAGCCGACCACTGGGATGGATCCAAAAGCCAAAAGGTTTTTGTGGAACTGCATCCTTAGTGTCACCAAAGAAGGCAGAGCTGTTGTACTCACCTCCCACAGGTATGATCCCCCCCATCTTCATGCCCAAAATACATGGAGGAAAATCTAAGATGAGGCTTTTACACCTTTTAATACCAGTTTTAATGTTGCTTTAAAACTGCTTTTAGTTGAAGCCAGAGTAAATCAGGGTAAACTCGTTCAGGATTGGAGTAATGCTGTGTTCCACTTTGAGCACAGGCTAAATGCTGTTTGCTTTATTTAACAATAAAGTTAGATTAAGTTAAAGCCAGTGACACAGGGGCAGGCATGGCTCCTTTAAGACAGGGCGATGGGAACGAGGAATAGAAAGAGAAATATAAGCCAGACTGAAGCTGGCAGTTAAACCTGACATCTGACTGAACAGATTATCAATTACAACAACAAACAGTGAAACACAAGCTGCTCTTTGGCCACTGAAGGACGCGTCCGCTTTCCAGCTGCTGCTGAATCAGGCAGGTGAAGTAATGATAAACAGTAATAAGTATAAAATCAGTTTGAAGTTTGTTTTTCTTACATTGCACTTTTCTTTCCTCTGCTGTCTGTGTTCTTTTTTCATATTTCTGTGGAGGGTATAGCTTTGGTACAATAAGGAAAAATCCCAGTAACCATCGGCGCTATGTGTTAGCAGAACCCAAGTATGATCAGGCTACTCTTTAACTCTAAGTAACAAATAATTGATGTTCTGTTGATACAACCTACATGGATAAACATGAAAAAGTGTAGAAAAAACACCTGAGGTTGACATCCTTTCTCTACAAGAGTCTTATTGTTCAGACAGTCATAAAGGCCTATTATAGCAGCTTCTACACCTATGCTTACATAGTTTTACAATCCCATTCTAATCATTGTTGTTTTATTTTTCAGTATTACTATAATCACACATGTCTATGCTTATATCTGTGCTTCATTAATCTTTGTTCCCAGCGATGCCCTTGTTCTTACGTCTCAGGAATCACATTGAAAGCACTCTGCTACCATCTAGTGGTCTGAATCGCATCCAGTTAGAATTTCATTCCAACAACTAAATTTATATTGTATCTACATATTGTTGTTGTATTTGTTTCTCTTTAATTCGGTATTAATTAGATTTTAGCACAGGCTTTCTAAATCTTCTTAGCTAATGCATTTTATTACATACTTTTTTTACATACGATTTAAAAAAGCTCAGATAATTTTATTTATAGAGTTACATATATGCCTAATAAAGACCTAATAAAGCAAGATATTTAAAGAAAAATGGTTCAGTTACAGCTGATGTAAACTGATGAAAATTAATTTCACACTCATTTGTACGACTTATAAAGAATAACGAACACAAAAAGCAATCTTTAACTTTTAACATATGTATAACTGTAGTATGTTTGTTAGTTTTATAAACACGGTACAGTTTCTGGTAGTTTGCTTTTATTTACATTTTTTACTTGTTTTGATTAAAATGTTTTCTCAATGTCAGTTTCCATTTTCGCTGACTAAAATCCCCTTCATTGTGTGTCATACTTAAAATAATAAGGTTTACTTGGTTTAACATCAATTTGACAACAAAAACAAAAGTATTTCAAAAACTATAATACAAGTGGGTGATGATAAAGGATTAATACCATGGATAAATAATAAACTACCTGAGTCGATGAAAGTTATAAATACAAACATTTCACCCTCGTGTTTGTTTATTTGATCAATGCTGATGGTTGTTCTCTCTCTGTCCCAACAGTATGGAAGAGTGTGAGGCCCTGTGCACTAGGATGGCCATCATGGTGAACGGCAGATTTCAGTGTCTGGGGTCCGTTCAGCACCTGAAGAACCGGTAACCACACTCTGTACACCGTTTATTTATTTTGTTTCATTTTTTTATCTTTATTTTTAGATCTTTATGTTAAATCTCTACAACCCAAAGTTCTCTGTGAGACCTTTTGTTTGTTTTCTGATCTTTGCATCACTGTCTCTTGTGTAAAGTCATCATTATATTATATTGCAGCAAAAAAAGGGAAAATTACTTTCCACCAGCCAAACCTTAAAGATGCATTTGCATGTATTGATCAATAAAAGGTATTTAGTTTGTAAATCAGATGCTAAGATAAAACGGATAGCTGCGTAAAGTGATGCTTAGAGGTCCATAACACTGGACATCTTTTTTTCTCTGTGAAGAACATACATTTTTTTCATGAACATGAAGTAAAACATCTTTAATTTCTAATTCTTTAAAAATGAATGATATAAAGTGTGATTTTTCAGCTGACCACCATGCAACCTTGTTCAACATGTTTTGTATTAATTGGCCTTAGTGTATTGATCTGCCATTTGCTAAACATTATGTGTTCAAATTTACTTCAAAATAAACAGATGTTTGGATTTAAAAGAACTCAAATTTTATAAAAAGCTAATTTTCCTACAAGAAATTAGAATCTTTTTAGATTGTAAACTTTTGATGACTTAAAGTTTTGATCTTTTAATGTTAGAGAAAATAGGACCACATCTATTCACTGTTCTTCACTTAATTCTCTGATTAATCTGCAAAATTTGATCTAATATTGGAAGAGTTTTATGGAAAAAGTGACAGAAATCCTAATAAATCACACATCCCTTAAATCTGCTTCTGGTACATTTGAACACATCTAATATTTGGATAATAATGCAGTTCAGGGGAAAAGCTAGCAAACAATTTTATTCATATTTATTTTGTGGTGCGAATATCTTTCAATCTTCTTCTATCCTGTGGCTAGATTTGGAGATGGATACACCATCATTCTCCGTCTGGCGGACACTAAAATGGACCCAGAGTCCTGTCCTATCGACACCTACATGAGGACGTCTTTTCCCGTCATTGAGTTGAAGGAGAGACATCAGAATGTGCTGCAGTACCAGCTGCCATCGCACGCCTGCTGCCTCGCTCGCGTTTTTGATGTTCTCGCAAACAACTCGGAGGAACTCGGCATCATCGACTTCTCCGTCTCACAGACAACCTTGGATCAGGTGAGGAGAACGATTCCAGTAGAGATGAAAGCCTTTAGTTTTCTAAATTCTGGAGAATTCTTCTGTAGTAAAAAAAAACACCAGCAACATAAAATAATTTTAGACACACAAATGGAGTTTACTACAAACTGACCCAGACCTTTAGTGATAAATAAATGGTCTAATAAGTCTGTCAACTTGCTCCTGCCTCATTCTTTAGTCACCTCAACCTTCTGGCTGCTTCTAGTCAGTCCTAGAAAGGCAAGCAAAGCTGGACTCTCCTCTTACTGGCTTTTAATTTTCAGTTCAGAACTTTATTATTGCAGGGAAATGTTTTCCTCTGGTCTAATTGTTCACTAATGCTTGTTGACGTCTGGTTGAATCAGTCAGATTTAGCTTCTAAACGAAATGAAAGCTCTCATAGCTCTCACAGCAAGGCTTTTACCTTTGCAGACCATTTAGAGAGTGGAAATCAGAAAACTGGAAGAGGACTTTAGGATAAAGTTGGTGTAATAATAGAAAAGGAACCATGTCTTATTTCACCGATAAGACAGATTTCTTCCTCCTGATGTCTGAGAAATACACAGATGGGTGAACAGAAAATGCATTTCCTTTTTAACTTTAACACTGGCTGCCAAGGACTTTTTAACACTTACCTTTATTGCATGTTAAGAGCAGTTTCATGGTCAGAAATGTGAAATAATCGATTACTAATCATAATCTCTATGGCAAATTAGCTTCATTTTTGGTGACCGATGTGTCTTTCAGTCAAGTTCCTTATCAGTAAACAACATAATTACTTCTTGCAATTTGTGTGAAATTATCAGTTGCTTTGGAGACAAAAATGTTAAAAGTTAAGGGTTTGTTCAACCTGCGCTGCTTGGACACCATTAAATCTGTGAAACAGTAGATACAGTTTGTAGAATAATCTTTTTTTTTGCAGGTTTTTGTCAGCTTTGCAAAGGGGCAGACAGATGATGACTGTCTGACAGATGTGGTAATCAGTAACGGAGCTCTACAGCTAAACCCTGCCATCAGAATAAATCCTCCCAACATCCAACCTCAACAGCTCACAACGAAATCGCCACAGCTTCCTGCCCGATCACCCGAAGGCAATCCGAAGGGAAGCAAACCAAGAAAAGCCAAAGCCAGAAAGGTCAGTTCCAACGGGGAAAGGAGCGGTAGCGTGCCTATGAGCAGATTACCTCAGGCAGAGGAAAAGCCTCCAGAGTCGGGCAGCAGCAATGGTGGAGTTCAGAGCGAGTCCAGCAAACCTCACAGGTCAAATCAAAGAGAGGAGAGCTCCAGTAATGATCCTGCTGCGCTCTTTATAGTCGGCACCAACTCACAGGACAGCTCACTGTGAAGTGTGCAACACAAAGTGGACCAAAGACAGAGTGGACATCCTTACCTCGTTTATTTATCTGAATGCTGCAGAGTTCATGATGAAACTCTCCGGAGTCGCTCTGTCAGAAGTGAACAATGTTCTTCCTTTAAACGGCTGCGGTGCCTTGTTCACCTAGTCATATATCTGTAGCTTTAAAACAGCTAAAAAAAACCCTGAAAAAAAAAAAATCAGTTTTTAAAGTATCAAAAGGCTGAATACAGAAACGCAGAGTTTGTTTCTCAGGTCTCCTTTAGAAGATATTTTCCAATTTATTATTATTTTTTCTTTCCAGAAAGCACTTTAAGCAAAATATTACAAAGAATCGTAAAGTAGCAGATTACATGTGTTATGTGTCGGCATTATGGGGATTTTATAGATATATGTATGTAGAGTGGCAGAGATTATTACAAGAAAGTTTACAGCAGGTTTTACTTCTTTGTTTCATAATTATATTTTCTTCATTTATATTATTTTATTTATAAATTAATGTTGTAAGGTGTGTGGTTACTTTGTAATAGTGGGTGTTATTTATATGGTTTTGTTCTATTCAAGTTGTTTTTTTTTTTCTTTTCTCCATTTTCTTGTATGCTGCATGTTTATTAATGAAGTCTAACATGACTCAATTTAAACAGATTTGGTTTCTTTATAATTTATATCAAAAGATAATATGCAAAACTGTTCAAATTCAATCAATGATAAAGTCGTGATTAATAGAAAAACAAAACACAGAAGAAAAAGGCTTTTGAAGAACTAATAAAATATTTGTCTGCGAATTCAGTTTACTGCTGGATTTCTGATGCACTGTTACACTTTTTTAAGACTAAGGAAAGGTAATTGTGGGCTTTCATTCCAAGCTCTCCCTGGATCTGAGTTTAAAGGTGGAGCTAACAGCACATTTATTTGCTCTTTTTTTCTATTTTCTTTGTTTCTTGTTCTTTCCTGCTGCATGAAAAATCAAATAAAGCTGGATGAGTAATTTTACAATGAAAGCTTGCACTTTTGAATGTAAACTCTTACTTGAAAAAAAACAACATATTTATCTGCTGTATGATCTGAAACGTATTACTGATATTATAGTGACATCCCCCCCAAAAAACATATGCCTGTTCTGAATGTTTTTTGCTGGAAGAAAATAAAAGTATTTGATTTGCCGAATTGTAAGGTTTAAGAATTGTTTCTTCATCAAATGAAATTTGAGAGATGTTCATCTGTCTGCTTTATTTGAGAAGAAATAAATGGATGAACTATTCGTCTTTCTTACTTTAATATATTTTAAATAACTAGAACAACATTTTTTACGAGTCAGCTTTTACTCTACTGGCAGATTTCCTCCCAGTGAAATGTTATTTTCTAACATCCTGGAGGACGTGCTCTGATTGCAGTGAATCCTCAGCCCTCTTCTTCAATTTGAGGGGGGGGGGGATGAAGAGAGGCTGGTTTAGAATACGAAAAAAATCTAATGTCAATGGCGAAGGGTTCAGTGCTCTACTCATATTTATGCAGGTCTATGGGGCAAGTTTTCAGCAAGCTGCTGTAGTTGGCACATAAGCAGCCTACCAGCTCCCTACTCAGTTTTGTGTCCATCTTTGATACACGCAGAACAACAACAGATTCATCCAAGTTTATCATGTGCACAAATAAAGATCTTATATATCCTGTTCCAGATCCCCATCATCTCCACTGGAAGAGCGAACAGAGCAGGCACCAACAAACAACCCAGCTCATAAAGCCTGGGGCCGTAACAACATACACATCTGAGTCCAACATAAAGGTCCAAGAGACACCTGCTGGCCTAAATCAGACAAGCCCAAAGCTGGACCACCAGGACAGCTTTCTTGCAGGTTTTAGATGTTTCCCTGCTTCAGCACAGCTGATTCTGATTGCAGTTCAGCAACACCCTCACTGTGTTCGGATTCAGCGGCTGCGTCCTGCACAGGCTGGATTTGTCGGCCGGTTGCGTCATAGCGCCACGGCATCCATAGTGAAGCATCCATTCTTCGCCTGATCTGTGTATCAATTGTCACGGTTGCTAGGCGACAGAGCATAGGCTAGTAAGAGGCGGTGAAAGGCGGAGAAGGCTGGACCTGTTTGAATCCATAGAAAAAACTCTTCGGGCCACGAGTGACAGTCCAGGTAGACCGGGTCCTTAGAAGAAGCAGCCAATGAAATCGAACACACCCCCGGTTAACCAGCTCTCAATGGAAATCCGCTGTGCTGAAGCAGGGAAATCTCTAAAACCTGCGGGACAGCTGCCCTCAAGGGCCGACTTTTGGCAGGCCTGACCCTGCTGAGCGTCTGTGGGGCAGCCTCCACAGAAGGTTGAGGAGTGGAGGGCCTCTAATGTATGGAAGAGAGAAAGAGGATCCTAGTGGCAAACCAGAACGAATATAGTGAGCTATATAATAAAGAAAGTTAAGGCATTGATAAAAAAAATAACAGTGGGACAAATTGATTATATAATCTTCAACTTTGGGATGCACTGACTTTTGTTGCTAGCAGATTAGACATTGATGGAAACTTGTGAAGTTGTTTGAAGCAAACAGAAAATTAGAAATATAAAAGCTGTACACTGGCCCGCATCTAAAATATCAAGCATACTGTTAGAAACACTCTGCTTCTATCTGCAACTGTTCAAAGTTTATGCAATCAATAGGTTAATAATAAATGTTGTCATACTTATTGTGTCTGTCATTAGTTTTTCTAAGATATATTTCCTGATTAACCCTTTTCTTACATTCCTCACTACAAAATAATGACTAAAAGTATGAATGGTTTATGCGAATACTGTATCAATATCGGTCATTACTCAAAGATGCAATATTGGTTTTATATTGGAAAAGAAAATGTTGTATCGTGACTCCTCTAACATTGAATTATCAAACCATCCTTTATGTGCAATTAAAATATAATAAACATTAATAAAAATGTGAGGGCTGTACTTTATGAGATACAACCTATTACTCAAATTTTCCTGCGCTAGATGTTTGGATGTTCATTAGTTTTAAAAAGCATTACAAAAATAATGAAATATTAAAAAAATGTATTGAGATAAAATGTCAGTGATTTAAGGTCGGTATAATATGCTATATTTAACTTGAATTTTTTTTTTTTTGCAGTGTGTTTCTGGTCTTGTTGTCGTGTTTTTTCCTTTTATTCGCTGTAACAATATATGTACAGTGGGATGAAATGAGTCCTGAACAGCGCTGCGCTTTCGGCCACTTTCTGCTTTAATAAACACGGCAGCTCTTCTGCCAGCCACCTTTACTGTAAGGCTAGCAGCCAGAAGCTACCATTCATTATCACTGCTTTATTTCCTATTTTCTATCTGCTGTTTTCTTTGTCTTGTTAGCATAACGCTAGCCTTTCCATTTTGCTTCTGAATAAAATGGTCGTTTTGACAGAAAATGAAGATCAGGATTACATGTAAGTACTGGGTTTCCGCATTACTTAGCTACTTAGCATTAGCCCGAACCAAAGTTCAGATGAAATGAAAATAAACTTAAGCATATAACTTCGTCTGGTACGACTAAATATTGCCTACAGGCTTTCAATTATCTGTGTTTATGTCGCAGATTGATTTACAGATAAAAAGGATTATCTAACTGGCCTTGTTAGCCCTTTAGCAGCTAAAGAACAGTTAGCTAATTTGTTTACGTAAGCAGGTTGTGTTTAAAATATTCGACATTATTGTTTTAACATGTGAAAATGACACGTTTAATGTGAGTTTAATGATTATTCAAACACATTTCTTACCACGAAGGAAACGAATTGCGAGTAAACGAAGACATTGCTGTCGTAAAACATCGTAAATGGTATATGTAATTACAAAACTATCGTTTATTCATCTTTTAATGTTTAATGGAGAAATTGATTTTAAAAAGTTGCAAAATCAGTTGCAGTCTTTTAATATGCTAAAAATATGTAATGTTCAGGCTAAGAATTGCATTTTATGAGCAGTAAGCCCAGCAGAGGCGGGGAGACCCTCACATAAAACCCACTGACCTACATCTGATTCTGGATGCAGGAGATTCGGATTTTATTGCCCTGGACTAGTTTAGTTTACTGGATAGATAAACTGGAAAGCATTATAGATGAAAGCATAAATCACACTGATTGTAAAATTATTATGTTTATTTGAGTTAAATATTAATATTTTTTAGGTCTCATTGCAACTTTTATCTTTCCAATAAAATTAATCCTATCCTAAATTCATAAGGCTGATTAATATCTTTAGTTCAATCTGAATACCACACAGAATCCGCCTGGAAAGGCTCCCATGGAAAGTGTTTGCAAAAGGGAGGAACATTCAGTACAACTCTTCCAGCTGATTGGATAAACACTTTCATCTGTAGTCCAGCTTTTAGCCAATCACAGCAGCTGCTGCTGTGATATATCAATATGTGCACATATGTGTTTTTTATGTTTCCTTACCATTTGTATACTTCATCCACAACATTGTCAACAATGTTTTCCAGGTACACCTCAGATGAAAGCATGTCTTTCGATTTAGAGTTGAGCAGCCATGACTCCGGGCTCCCAAATACCAGCTGGCAATCAGAGATTAGATTTTTAAATAATTAAATCTACTATTAAAAGGTGTTTAACTGTATGTGCTTGTGTTTTATTTAAGTCACAGACTCTTGTTCATTGTTTAGATTAGGTTAAGCTACGTTTCTATGTTTTAAGCTTATATTTTAAGCTTTTCAAGTTCTCAGTTTTTATAGCCATTTTATATGTTATTTTTTTCTTTTTAGGCCTTTTTTTTTTTTTTTTTTTAGAAATGTGTCGGTCAAATATTTGTATAGCTTCAGCATAATCTCTGTTCTATGTCTGTTCTGTTCTTCAGCCTGATAGAAGAGCGCAAATGCGTCTCACTGCCCTGCTCACCTGCTAAGCGAGTATCTCCTGCCAAAAAGAAGCAGTTTTACATCAATCAAGCCATCCGCAACTCTGACCTCACTCCACGTGCAAAAGGCAAAAAGAGCCTGCGCAGACAGGAGAACAGTAAGCAACACATGAACCTATTTCCATTGGAAAACCTGACTCTCCATGGGAGTAAAAACATAAAGCCCATTGGCTATTGATGAAGTATCAAAGGCCAAAAGAAAATCATTTCTGCAGGTATGAATCGCTCAAGAGAGAAATTATATAATTAACTCTAGTAAAGAAAATTAACCAGACAGTAAAATAGGCCACTAGTGCAACATTTTCCGAGGTTTCTTTTATCAGAAGTAACAGCTGGAGATTTGTTGTATGCAAATCTCAGCATACATATACATCCTCTGCATGACCTACTTTTGGTAGATGGATCATAATCTGGTCTCCTTTTTTATAAATTCTTTCTTTAGACACATTGGTCACCTAAATAATTGGGAGGGGTTGGTCCCAGAAGGCCGGATGAGCTCAGTGGAAATGTTTTAAGAATACAGACAGTGATGCTGTGTTGGGGAAGAAGGAAAGAACTCTATAAAGGTGGGGATGGATCCTTCTTGCCCACAGCTGCTATCATCCAGGAGCACAGCTTGAAGAAATGTACACCGTTCTCTTTGGGATTAGAACAGAGTGATATAAATCCAATTCTGCTTAACCTGGTTAAATCTGAAGTTTTGTTTTCCTTTCTCCAGCCCGCTTTCTCGCCAACCTCCTTGAGAAGGAGGAATGCTCCAAAGATGATCTGGAAGTTTGCAGCAACCCAGCTATCCCGTCCATCTTTACTGAGGCCTGCACTAATGGAAACTATATCCAGGTACAGAAAGCTGTTGGAGAGATCAGCCCCTAAAATAATCCATATTTTGGATAAGTTATCTCTCTAATTTATACGTTTTAAATGATGGAATAAACTATTCTTTAATGTGTTTGTATTTGCAGGCTTGTTTTATTATACTTTACTCTCCAGCTGGTTTCACTTATTTTTAACCCAACTCTTACTGGTTTTATTATCCTAAAAAAGGCGGCCCTCTTGTTGAACTGTGCTAAAGTGTGATGAATGGGTTGTGTTTTGGTAGCCATGGAGCGACTTCATGAATTATTCAGGTGAGGAGCAGGAGAGGCTGCTTGCTCTGTTGGAAGAGGAGGGGGCCAGGAGGAAAAATGTCAATCAGCCTCTTAAAGACCACAGGAATGGTGAGCCTCTGTTCTTATTATCTTTGAACTTCCAGACTTTTAGCTTTTGTTTGACTGTTTGTCTCTCTGCAGTATATCCTGCCTTTGCTGCTCAGGAGTGTTTCCACAGAATCGATCGTAGGCTTCGAGCGACTCTGAGACGGAAGCAGATACCCATGGTGCGTGTGGCCTGTTTTCCACTGTGCTGTGAGGTTTATCATTAGCTGTTTCAGTATCAGTAGTTTCTGTTCTGTCTTTGGAATCCTGTCCACAAGGATACAGTTTTTGTTCCTTCTTTGGCTGTTTTTTGCATTTGTTTAATATGACACCTTTTTATATTATGTTCTCTTTGTCAGATTTTAAAACGCGGGTTTTGGCTTCTGACAAAAAAGTTCCTCCTTTAGTCTTAGAGTTGCTCTCCTGCAAGTTTAATGTTCATCCCTTCTGATTTACAGCTGAATCAAATGAAGGACTCGTTTCCAGGCCTCTGTGGATTTAAATGATGTACTAATGAGGAAATATGAGTGTTATATTGGAGTTGGGATGCATCCAAGAGTTGCACAATTACAGCTCATGAGGACTTGACTTGGGCCTCCCTGTCCTTTATTGTTATTATATATGTGTTTGTCGTTACCTTTTTATTACCTAACTTATCTTTTTCAAAGACAGATTTATTTAGCAACCCTTCAGTTAACTCCTGAGTCTTTACACTGTATATTTAGCTTCTAAATGAAACGTGACGAGTTATTTTCATATTCTTCTGAGTATAACTCTGTACAACTGTCAATGGAAAACAAAATCTTGAAAATATCTTCAGGAAGCCTGAAAAAAAGGGTTTAACCATCAATTGCAAAGTCTGTTTGCGTTGAACAAACAGATGTTAAAGTGTTAAACTAGAGGACACTACTGTTTGTTAGAAAATGACAGTCATGACTTGAGTTGAAACGTTTTCTACAACATAACTGAAGAAACAAAAATATTCCTTCTGTCTTTCCAGGGAACGCTGGAAGTCATTGAGGAAAACCTTCTCAGCTTCTTCAGCACTGAACCTAACTCAGTTTACACAACCATCCTCAGCAGCAGGTAGAAACTCTCTTTCTGTTGTCAGGTTTTCAAAGCTCTGGATTCAGATGCTAGTATAAAACCTGGAAAGGTAAGTCTGTGATGATAGCAGCTTAAGACCTGCAGCAACTGTGTGCCTCATCTAACAATCTTTGATGAGGGAAAATCATTTGTTTTATTGGAAACCAAATGCTGTTTTGTGCCGAAGCGTACGTAGTGAGACTGTGGGATTTTGATCACTATTTCTGCACTAACAAGCATAGATCTTTGTGCTCCAGAGTTTCATTGTGTGTTAGCTTTTCATTTTTCACATTTTTTGTGAATTTACATTTGTTACAAATGTAAATCTATATCTTTTCTTTTATTATTATGTTGATTAAATTTTAGTTTGCAAATAATTTTGATCTTTAAAAATTGATTGATTAATTGAGTCAGATCTAAATTACATTTGTTCATCATACTTCTTTGATTTGTCTTTGTGGACCAGTTTTGAGAGACTGCTTCTTCATGCCATCTGCCAGTATATGGACCTCGTCTCTGCGAGTGAGTGGACAGTATATTGTTTACGTTTTTTATTTAGCTTGGTCAATAAAGTTTATACGCTTAATCAAAGTCCATAAACTAGTCTATTATACTTTTTAGTATTTTCTACCAGCATTTTCTACATTTTGACTCCCAGTTTACGTGCTGTTTTTGAATGCATAAATGAAGTTTGATATCTTCCAATAGATTGAAGAGATTGAAACTGTTTTTGGTCCACAGGCATCGACTACAACGGCTCACGTCAGACTAAAGTGATGAACAAACAGGAGGAGTTTCTTCCTCCTGGGCTTCTGCTGTCTGCCTACCTGGAGCAGATGAGCTGAGACCAGAACTGCACCTTATTCCCTTGTTTCCTCTGCAAAAACAAGCTCTGTCAAACGTCCATTGAATATCCAGTGAATTTTCTGTCACTTCAGCTACAAAGAAGTAAACATTACTTTAGCATGCTGTGTTACAGGCAAGCTAGCATGAACAAACATCCAACCACACCTTCATCACCCGCATCATTTCAAATATACTAAACCTCTCAAAGGACTAAAAATATGAAAAGGTTTCGACTTTCTCATCTATCCTGAAGAGCAGTTCCTCACCTGTCACTGGTTTGGAGCAAAACCGCTCAAAGCGTTTTTCAGTGAATAAGGTTTGAAATACTATAAGTGACGATGTTTTACAAAGATTTTTGTCACGCCTTAGTGATTACAACATGGTTGTAAAATCGCCATGTTTTGATTGAACCGCTGCCTGAGGATATTTATAAATTAGCACTTAGCTAGACGCAAATGTTCCAAGCAACTTTAATTCTTGCATGTTTCGTACTGTGTGAGGACTGACTGGGAATGTGGAGACATGAAACTATAACGGTGAACTTATCAACTTCTTTGAATGCTTATTTATACTTGATATCCATCATGTTAAGAGTTACATCTCTCATTATTTTCTCTCAGAGAAGAATACATCTGGACCAAGATAAAAAGCTTTGATGCCATCATTTCCCCAAAACTCAAAAGTAACCAAAGTTATTTATTCTGATTGGTTCTCTGGTTTTTATGACAAAAAGATGAACTGAAGAAATCAAAACTTTGTTCATCTCCAGTTTAAATTCATCCTGTAAAATTTTAAAGGATACATATCTGTACTAGGAGACAACAAAAATAAGCTACTATAACATAGTTTACATTTATGTACATCTTTCAAATTGAGCCAAAATGTTTATAAAATGGCATATCTGTCTAAAAATAAAGTGCACACTTTTCATTACGTTGCCCCTCAACAGATATGTTTATCAGTTGACCTTCTATGGGATGCATGACCGATAAAAGAAATCAAACATTGTTTGAATTTTTACATCACAATAAATTTATTTACTTTTTAAATTTATTAGGGCTTATTGAGCCGTTGAGATCTACTGTAAGGTGCTGAATCCCTCTGGAATAGGATTGACCAGTGACTGTACCCACACCAGGTACTCTGCAAGTCGGAATGTACAAAATATACATCTTTTTAGTCATCACTAGAAACCGTTAAGTTAATAAAAGAATGCTGTGTTTGCTGGTGTTATTTCACAGCTTACTCAAAATAAATTTTTTGATATAAGCTGTTAACACACTCAACTTATGAGTATGTTTCAAATCTTTTGTACAATCTATAAAGATAAAATACAGTCTCTAATGTGGAAAACTGGGTGCAATTATGAATTTAATATTTCAAAAAATGAACCTGTGAAGTGTGTCCTGTTCAATGCGTGGATTAAATTTTTAACAAGAAATAAAATCAATAACTGAAGACATAATGGAGAGTTTAGGCCCTATGATGTGCAGCTCTCTGCTGGCTGTTTCTCTGTTACACGTTTGTTTTGGATGAATGGTGCTAAAACTGCTTTAAAATGAATTGCATTTACACCAGATGATACCATCACTCTCTGGATCTCTGGTGGAAGTAAAACTATTAGTGGTCTTGTTTGCAAAGACGTATCACTCAGCAGAAGTGAAAATAACAGTCATTGTTGTTTAGGAACAATTTTTTTTCACTCTGCTATACTCCGTAAAAGCTGGCTCATTTCTGTAACTGTTTGCTTGTATCTGTTTGAAATGCCGCCACCCTGTAAACACTGGAAATGACTTCATAAACCAAATATTCAGAGCTTAACCAGAGCTACTTCAACCACTGCCACCTAAAATGCTGTTCAGGTTTTGAGCTCAGATCTGTTAAGCCCTTTAAATGGTGCTGGTTTCCAGTGTAGACAGAGTACCTTTGTTGTCTCAGTTAATCTCAACTTTAGATTATTTGGAAATGTGGGATTGAAGCCGGATTTCTTTCTTTTTTTTGTGGTATTTTTGGTAATTTGGGGCTTTTTTTTTTCTCTGCACAACAATTTCTTTTACACAAGTATAACACAGCTGTAAAGGTTTGTCTGTGCAGAGGAGGCATCATTTCACACTTTTCTGATCCATATTTAAGGAATTCTAGTTATTTAAAAACAATTTCATCAACAACAACTCTTAAAGAAAAGGAATTCTGCCTTATGAACATAGTTTCTATCATTTGTCTGAACCCAAATTTGTAAAATTTCTACTTAACTGTATTTTAAAAATACATATCCAGTTAAAAATAATTCTGCTTTCTTTTTTATACTGATGACAGCAGTGTAATAAAACTTGACTTGTGGGTTTGTTTTTGTCAACAACCAAAGCTTGTGCGTCTGTCGCGTGGATACATCCAACTTCTCAGGCTTTGAATTAGTCACTGAATGTCTTGTTAGGTTTTCACTTGTCTTTTTATGTCCACTCAGTGCTTTCTGTAGATAAAGCTATTCTGCACTGCAGATGGCCTTTTTTTCTCTGCAGCTTCTCTGGAGAGCTGATGGCTTTTGAATAACATGTTATTGCACTGTAAATATTTAACTTAATTGTGCCAAACTTTGTTTTTTGAAAGCTTAAGACTCTGAGAGCTTTTTATGTGATCTTGAAACATCTTTGTGTTTTTCTGATGTGCATATTTTGAATGATCTCTGCCATTAATAAAGGGGATTAAAGGTGCAAATCTAATTTCTTTTTTTGTTGTCTTTTTCATCATGCAGTTACACCTGAATACAACTTAGCTTTTCATGCTTTACCAACTCTACACTACTGAACTATACCATCGATTCATGTTTTCTTTTTTGGCATCTGGCCTAAAATTTCTGCAATTTGTGTGCAAGGTGTAATGACCTGTTCTGTTGACAACATACTCGTGTGTGTGTGTGTGTGTGTGTGTACATTTTAATGATAGAGTTGGGACTTCAATTCGTTTACACAGTCACATCATGAGGACCTATGACCTTATGGGGTCCCTATATGGTAAAGTTGTGGATTGAGTTTATGTAAGGGATTGGCCTATGTTGGTAAAGTTTAGGGTGTGGGTTAGGCCATATAAAATGAATGTTCCCTAGAAATCATGCCATGCTATTTGGCATCCCATGTTTTCTTTTTTGTTTCTGTGTCTTTATACATACAGACGTTAGTGTTTGATAATGAATAAACTCATTATCAAAAATGTTAGATGACTTGGAAAAAACTCACATTATGTATCCTTGGATTTTAAGAAGATTTTAAGTTAGACAAAAAAAAACTGATTTTTTTGCAACCATTAAACTTATAAAGAGGCTGTTCATCAGTTTTTCAAAAGTTTAAAACTATGCTTAAAACAATGACTAAAATAGAAATGAACAAAAAAATAAAAAATCAGTCCTCAGTAATTAAGACATTTTTGCTATCCCTTAAAAATGTCTTTTGGCATGCTTGGTGTTACTCTTTCTAGGGTATGTTGCTCCAAATAGTGACGATAAATTCATGGAGGGCATCTGCTGTCTGGAACTTTGTATAGTTTTGTAAACCTATTTTGTGATTAAACCCCAAATATTCTCAGTTGGATTTAGATCAGGGGAACAGTCAGGATGGTCTAAAAGAGTGATGGTATTTCTTGGAAGAAGTCCTTTGTCAGACGGTCTTCAGTGATGAGGGATCATCCATCTCCACATACCCAGCTGCTGTTTGACGCCTTTGCTCAACCTGAAGCTCAATTGATCCCTTGAAAAAGTCGCCCTGATCATGATGGCACCGACTAATGTTTAAACCCATAAGGGTTGACCGATGTGTTTTTATTCTCATCAGAGAACAAAACTTTCACTTTTCAATGTCTAATATTTGGTGCTCTAATGCAAACTCCAAACTCCGACTTAATTTGGGCCAAAGATCATCTTGTGTCTTGATGAGCAGCCAATTAAATCCTGTGGCTCAGTGTTGTTCCGTAGCCCTCGGGATCTTTGAATGATTTTCTTAGCTGACCTCAGTGACACATGTTGTGAGAGGCCTCGCTTATGTAGCTGAACAACCGGGTTCAAAGAGAAAACAACTTTTTTGTCTCAGGGGTTCATGAAAGTGTGAATATCTGGTAGAAAATGACACTGACTCCTCATGTTTGCTAAGATTTCTGCCTTTAAATGCTCTGGTCTTGATAAACTATATTATAAGCTGACGAACAGCTGTTTTTTGGTTATTTGCAATACACTTCTCACCTCCTTTTTATCTTTTTTCATTAGAAAGTTCTACTAGTGTTTGTCCAATCACACATATTTACATCTTATTCAAATTGTTTTCACCACATTTCCCTTTTGTTTTGAGCATAATATCATTTGAAACAAAAATCAGTGTGCATTAATCATTTTTCATTGTTGGCCTGTTGGGGCTTATAAGCTTTACATTACAACTAATTTCTTCATATTGACCTAGTAAAGTGTTGAAAATATCCGTGCATTTCAAAATACATGGGTTTTCCTACAAAGTACATTTTATAAAATGAAATCCAGAAAAATAAATTCACAGGGTTATTACCTCTTCCAAGGAGGTCATGTTTTAGGAGAGTTTGTGTATTTGTTTGTTTGTCTGCCTGTGTACAGGATAACTTGAAAAGTTATGGACGGATTTTAATGACATTCTTATCAGAGGTGTCCTTTATGCCAATGAAAAATCCATGGCATTTTTTAAATGATTCTCTAATGTTGAGAGATATGAATATTCGGCGGAACATGCAGTTCCCCACTAAACCAGGAGGTGGCAGCAGTGAGCATTGACAGCCTCAGCATTGGACTCAGAAAGTCTGGAGGTATTTTACTGAAAATGAAATGTAGGTTTGTTAGCAGGATCAATTGAAACCTTATAAGTTGATTTTTTTTTTTTTTTTTACCAGAAGTGCGCCTCATGCCAAGAGAAATTTCATTTAAATTTGGTTCCAGATCATGTGAGAGTTTTAGCTATAGGAGTCACAGTATGGGGCAATACTTTTCTAGTTCACACTGGTTTTAGGACCTGCTGTGAATGTAGTCATCACTGTTTATTTTATTAATAACTTATACAATCAAAGCTTAGCATAGATTATTATTAAATCATTTTTTGCAAAAAAACAAAGACACATATAAGATAAAAACAAAACGACAGACTTAATTCTTTGGTGATTTGGCTTTCTGAGTAATCCTGTCTCTGCTTCAGAGCAGTGAATTCATCTCTCCTCCACCATCATCCAGATGCAGTATTGGTCGTTATAAGGTATAGAGGTACAAAAGGTGTAGATGGAAGCAGATTTATAAATCAAATAAAAGAAAATACTTAAACTCAACTTTTAAATTAGGACCAGAAGTGAGAAAAACAAATTTTGTGATATCCGAAATATGTTGACAACAAAATACAACTTTTAGGTTATTTTGAACATGTTACATTTTGCAAATGTACCAAATGTTGGTACACAAAGTGACTATCTGCTGCACAAATCTAATTCTCTCATTTTCTGTTTGGTTTGGCTGACCTTTACATACTCTTTATTCCCTTGGATGTGATTTTGTGCACATATGGCTATTTGTCTTCTACCACTACTTTGATAATGAACACAAGCTTTCTGTAATGAGTCATGGGTTTACAATAATGGAGAAGAGTTAAAGATAAATAAAAAATACAATGTCCTGTGGTTACTATAAGGGGACACCTGTTCCTATTTCACTGCGGAAATCTGTATGGGTTGATACTGATAAAGGGACGGATTTGAAAGGAAAAAGACAATATTTTTCTGCCATTTGTGGTTTTACTTGGTGGTAGAAAAGGTGTTTGTTGAATATATATTTATTTATTTTGAAGTTTGTTTTTGTGCCCACAGATGGCAGCCAGACCCACAGAAGAGGGTGTGAGCAGTTAAAACAGGGGAGGCTCCTACATGAACGTCAACAGTTGAAGTCGTCATGCTTAGAAGTTATTGTAATAGTGTTGGATTTCAAGAAATGACAGTTTTATCTGTTTTTAGCAGAATTATTTCAGGTACAATTCAATGAGAGTAACACCGCAAACTAATTTGTTTCAGTAATACAACAAAAAAGGGAAACTTGTGTAATATATTTCTATCAATTTTATTTCTGTTGACCCAGTAGAAACGTATCTTTCATCTTACTTCTAACGATACCTATAGATTATCTGTGGAGGTCGGGTCAGTGGGTCATTGCTATGCTTGATTGGTTAGTAATGCATTATCATTATTTAGTGGTTGCTGGACTTACATCGATTTTTGTACAGCAACGGGTTTAATGCAAGAATGGTAACGGTTTTAGTGTGTGTCCTGGGAAAGTCTGTGTGGTTGGTTTCAAAGCTTTGACTCCTGCTACACACTAAGTTTTATGAATCTTTTTCAAATTCATTAGTGGACGTTGCACAATCCTCTCATAAATGAGGTGTTTCCTGTTGCGCTCGCTCCTCCAGCAGTTTTCTCTTCCTCTCAGCTTTTCATTGGCCTACTTAAATTAAGTATTGTTTACAAAACCAGATTCTTTAACAATAACTTTTTGTAGCTTACCCTACAGGAAAACTGTCTGGTTGGCAGTCATCTCCATGCCTTTGTTGGCCATAATATGGATATATTATACTTATCTTTTAAAATGACTGAAATTAGTGTTTTTTTTATATAAACCAAGGCAAATAAACACTTAAAATATGTAACTGTATGTGTGATAGATCTATATAATGCTTGAACTTCCCGACTGGTTCTTTACAAAGTTGTAGAAGTGTTTTGACTTTCTTAGAGGAAGCTTAGTTTAGTTTAGTTTCTGGGGTTTGTGGTAGGAAAAAAAATCAATTTCCTATGGAATTGTTTCACAGTATTTTATTTATTTTCTAAAGGTATTTAGTCAGACCTCACAGCTGCAAGGCTACACGATGTCTGACTGAGAGATATTGTTTATCTATTAGGGATTGTTTGGGATAGAACATAATTGTTCCCATAACAAGCCAGACTTTTTCTCAAGGTTTGTTAAAAACATTTTACTCATTTCCTTAAGTGTTTGTAATTGTTTTGATTAACTGTATGTGAAGACCTTCAGGTTTTTCTGCATTTTCTAAGTTATTGAGAGAACCTTTGTTTAGTCAGAGTAGGACAGAGTGTCAAGCTGTGTGTTATGATCTGTCTTGTTTCTCATCTTTGCAAAGATAATAAAGTGCTGACTGAGTGAATTATAATCAATCTCCTTTATTTAAGTGGATCGCATAGTTGAATACTTTTTTCCTACAATATATTGAAAAAGTAAGGTTTATAGTCAAATAACCTCAGTAATAGAATCAACGTCATTTGTCAGGTTTGTGCACACATACTAGGAATTTGTGTCAGATTCCACTTTGCCCTAAATAGAGTCACAAAAATAAAGCTGCTGTTTAAAGGTTTAAAGAGCTGAAGGACGTGTCTGTGGAGACGGAAGTCTGGGACTCTATACTCCTGCCCCGGCGAGCCGGTTCCAGGTCACGTGGAAGACTGAAAAATACGAGCGTTTAAAAATGAGTTTCCGTGTTTGGTTTGATGTAAACAAATTTTCTCCAATAATATGATTTTTTAAAAATTCCCTGCATACTGTTCTTTTATTTATAACTAAGCTCTTTGACTTTTAGGTTGAGTTGAGATCAGACTGAAAGCCGTTTGTTGATTTTTTTTTTTCTAATCTCAGAAAGTTTAACTTAAATATTTCTTATATCCTCATTGTAATTGAAATGAGGGAGATATTTGATTGGCTGTAAATCAGTCCCTAGTATTGATTCAATTTTGGCAATGTTGGAAATTAAAACATAAATGCAGTGAACCACAAAAATAGTAAACCATGATATATTTTTGTATTCTATCAAATGATTTCTGAATCTATTCCTGTACATGTGTAGATCAAGTCTGTGTGTATTTGTGATCATTTAGACTCTTTTAGCTTCATATACTTATTAAAGTATAATGAAATCCGGTGTTAATCATACCAAGTATCACTACATTTGTTGGACACATTTGTGCATATTTATTTAGAGCCGGAGCACTAATATTGGTATGAGAGGAATCGTGGCTCTGATTTTATTTTGAAATTAACTTTTCGCCTCCTGGTTTACCTCAGTAACAAAGGAGCACTATAATTCCACTATAATTACCCAGGGCAACCGTCTGATGAGCCTCGGCTCATCTTGTGTCAGTAGGGTGCAACCTCTGAAAACAAAATAAACATACTGTCCACATTCATCCATTTGAAGTGCCCATTTTCACACAGATTTTTCTTTTACAGTGGGGAGAACAAGTATTTGATACACTGTTGATTTTTCAGGTTTTCCACTTGCAAAGCTTAAAGAAGACTGTAATTTTTATCATAGGTACTCTTCAACTGTGAGTGATGGAATCTAAAACAAAAATCCAGAAAAATACA
>JAUZNJ010058065.1:0-12291 GCA_034780135.1 Jordanella pulchra
TGCAGCAGAAAGCTTCAAAAATAACACAAAAAACCACGGATCATGACAGGATTAAGAGGGGAAGATGTTTTTTTTTTTCTAAATCTTTTTGCTCTTATCAAAACCATCAGGAGTTTGTGTTGGATTCGGTATCTTATCTTACTGTGTCAGCAGAGGATAAACTAAATCATCCTGCAAATAGAAATAAAGTCTTAAAGCTCTTCACCCTCCTCTACAGGCGCACCCCTAAACTCAAATATTACAACTCACAGTTTATAAATGAATATTAACTTTTATTCTTACAGTTTAACTTTTAGTTTATAATGACTATTTTTGGAGTTTCTGGTTGCAAAAAGTCAGCTTAGCGACGGAATCCAAAAAGTATGTTGAGATTTCTGGACTGGAGTTTTGCCGATATTTAAATTAAAGTCAGTAAGTAAATCAGTAAAATCTGTTGACATAAAAGGGTTTATTGACACTGAAAAAGTTGCCAAACATTTACTTCATTGTCTTCTTCAGGATGAATTTGTTCCAATTTTGTACATATTTTATTGGGATAGAAATAGCCAATCACAGAAATAGCTGTTTGAGGACATTTTGTGGTCTTCTGACTCTAAGCACAGCTGCCTTCCTGCCCTCATGTTAAGCTGCATCAACCCCTATGGTTACAGTTTTCCATTATTCCACAAGTTCTGAGGGTTTCCTGTTAACAAAACATATCAAATGGCTCCAAATGCTGAAAACAAAGTGAACCTGAGTCCTATCTAAGCACAACCAGTAGAGCCGGCCCTATGCAGAGGTGAACTAAGCTACTCCATAAGACTACTGTGTCTGTAATGTGCCCCTAAGAGTGTGTGACTTCTTACATAGAACATATAGGTATGAAAGGTTTGTCAATTCTCATAAGAATGATACAAAATTTTAAAAAGGGGGAATTTATTGTGTTCAATAGTTAAACATAAAAAATTATCTATATCTGACAACCATAGTATAATCTCTGCAACTTGTGTCCATGGTGGCCCTGCTTTTTTTTTGTTAATATACCTGAAAGTTAATCCAAAAAAAAGTGAATTGGCTCTTTTTTTTACTAACTATTAAAAAGTTGTATCTTGAACATAACCACAGCTTTCAGATCCAATAAATAAGAGTATTATTATGAATGTCTTCATAGTTAATTCACTGCTGTTTTCTTTGTAGTTTGAACAGGAACTGGAGCCCCAGAAACAGACAACTAATATGTGGGCAAATTATAAGGCAAAACTACTGGTCAGAAAACACGAGGAGATGCAATGAATTCCAGAAAAAAAGAACCATTGTTTAGCTGACTTCATTTCTGACCAGGTGACAAAGAAAAGCAGGAGCTGAGTGTAAAGAATGAGACTGTTTTGTCTTCTAGATCCTGCTGATCTGCATCTTTACATGTATTTTTAGTCCCAGGACAATCTTTGGTTAATCTTCAAGGGTGTGTTGAGTAATGATTGAATGGAAGGGGTGGGAGGCTGACTCAAGGTGTGCTGACATTCCTGTGGGTGGGGAGTACAGAGTTCAGACTGAAACCTGAGCCTTCAAACGGATCCGTGTCTGAATCATCCATTTTGTATCTAATGCTTTTTGAACAGTTGATGTCAAAGAAACTGCAGCCTGATTGGTGTGTGCAAATCTTTTTACTGGTTTCTTACGCTGTGATCACTGCAGCAGTTGTTGATTAGCCCCATTTACAGAGCAGAGAAGGACGGAAACAACTACTGCTGGGTTCAAGGTCCGATAATATACCTGTCAATAGACTGCATCTCACTGTTTAACTTGTTCGCCCGTAAAGAGGAAGACAGGTTATTCTATTAGACAAGCAGGTAGGATTCTTAGAGGAAATCATGGGTGTTGGCTTTTTTTTAACTCAGAGGAATTTAGATATGTCATTTCCTTAAATCATTTGTACCTTCTGATACATAATTGATTAAATCCAGCACAATTTGTCGCATAAAAATATTTAAATGTACTAAAATTAAATCATGTAAAATCTATTCCTCTAATAAATGGTATTTTTTCTTTGTTAGATGTAATTACAAATAAAAAATATTCATTTATGCTTAACTTTTAATTACAAGTGGAAATGGAATAAATGAATTGGAATATTAGAATAAAGATTAGATTAGATTAGATCAGAAAGGACTTTATTCAATCTAACAATGGAGAAATTCACTTGTAACCCCGGCTCTGGTAAACAACGGGAGGTGCAAAAGAAGGAACATGTGCATCAAAGAAGTCAATGTACAATGTCAGGTCAGTTGGATATGTTAATCTTAAACACACAAAAAAAGGATTTTGACAGAAAATTCAAACTTGTTCCATAGTTTTATCACATTTTACCATAAAATATTGATTGATAGGCTGAAAAATTACTGAGAAAAATTAATTCAAATCTTCTTTGATAGTCTGGAAATATTTTAGTGAACCTATGCATCTGTGAGAGCACAGACCACATATGGGGAACCTCAAGGCTCTCTTCTTAGGCCTCTTTAATTCAAAATCTATACATTCCTTCTAACTGAGAGTAGGTGTGTCTATAGGTGCAAAGGCCAGAATCTCTCTAATTTAAAATGTAAACAAATGTATTACACTGATACACACTCTTCTTGCCTGATGAAAAAAATATATAGATTTCTGTTCTCTGAATAACGAATCAGACAGGCCCAGAGAAATACCACAGAAATAAACAACATCACAACAGTTCTTAAATCCCTGTTCTGATTTCATGTCTGTAATAAAGCAGGTCTTTAGTTTTTGATCTATAAATCACTAAAAGACGTGAGTAAAAATGTGTTTTAGAGTTGTTGCTGCGATGGTAAAGATCCTAACCCCTGAGGTCATCAGAGACCTGTTTACCCTGAGCTCCCAGGATCAGAAATAAACCCAAGAAAGCAGCAATTAGTTTCTATGCTTCTAAGTTGTGGAACAAAACACTTAAGAAAATATGCAGAAACTGTGAGTTCAGTTTGGTCATTTTAATGCTGTTTACAGCTACTTTCTCATAATTGATTCCATCGTCTATTTGTTATGATATTAGACATTTAAAATTGTTTTTTCTTAAAGAAGGTTCTAATTAACAATGTAATTTTTTTTTTCTTTTTTATATCCGTTCTCTTATTTTTATACTGAGCTCTTGATTTGTGTATATATGGTGTGAGACAAATAAACTTATATTGATTTTTGCAGAAAGTAATTTTAAAATAGGTTTCTGAAAGTCCTATAGAGACCTACAGAATGATGGTGCCACCACCATGTATCAATATATAGACGTCAAATTTGGTCTGATCTACCCCAAGAACCACAAAACAGGCTTAAATCTGAGGTACCCAGACTTTCACTATGTTTTTATGAAAACATTTTGTCACTAATTTAGGAGTCTTTCTAAATTCTGGCTACCCAATGTATTTGTTACGCTGCTGTTTTCATGGAGGCTCGTCCTCCTGGGTGCATCATAAATCAGTGCCAGGGAAACCAAACAACAGCTTCACAAATGTATGTTACAGCAGAAGAGAACCAGTAGCTTTAGGAAAAAAAAAAAAGAACAGATGGCCGGAGAGAGGGGTGAAGGAAGCCATCTTTGTCACCCAAAAAAAAAGAGCCAACGCTGAAAAAAACGGGAGGTCTGCGGTTTCCACTCCCAAGAATCTCCAGCTCCGTTTTGAAACTCATTCTATTGAAACTGCATAAGCAATTTCATTGTGATTTACATGACATGGGCAAACACAAAACTCCCACTGAAGGAGAGCAGCGGGTGGGTCGTTGATTTATATCCCAATTGGAATGTGTTTAGGAGGATGGGCTTCCATGTGCACCAACTGCAGGTTGTCCTGGATAGGTTTGAATCACTTTAAGAAAAACGGAGCAAAAGCCTCCAATTGATGCCTGTTTTGTGGTTGCCAGGAGCCAGATGACTGAGAGTTCACACAGGCTAGAGGTTCATCTTTTATGTTTGCAGTGTGCACTACACTTATAAATTAAATCCCACACAGATGAGACCTACCGAAATGAGTGGTCTGCCTTTTATTTTGTTTTTTAATATCAGACCAAAAAGGGCTGAATCAAAATGCATGCCACACATTTCAGATCTGTATTTGTAAAATATTTTTGGAAAACATATCTCCTTCCCCTTACATTTTACAATCATGCGCATCCTCAAAAGTATTCAAAAAGTGGAAAAGGTAAAACTCGTTTTGTTACTTTTTAAATCTACTATTGCTTACAATCCAAAAATGTTCTATTTTATGTACTTTTACTGAAGTTAATGTTTTTTTGTTTAATATCTAGTATCTATTAAAACCAAACACAAGAACGCAGATTAGCTAGAACACATGAAATGGTTTGTTTGGTCCCTTGTTAAGAAAACAAAGTGCGTTGATTTGCCTGCAGAGGGCAGAAGTGAGCTCTGGTTGAATCAACCAAACTCTGTCCTTTCATAATGTTCATGACCTGCTGGATTCACCAGATGTGGCCTCTTATGTCATTACTTTAATAAAGTCAATCATATATACGCAAGAAAAAACGAAAAAAGGAATAACTTGTAACTTTCTTGTACTGTAGAGATAGGGTTTAGAGCAAATTGATCCCAAAGGTTAATGGAATAATTTGAATTGGATCTACTGTGTTCAGTTAAACAAATATCTGCACCTGTAATCAGCAAACATAAAACTAAGACCAGCAGATCAGTGAAAGCTTAATTTATTCACAATAATACAAACATCATGGATTTTTTTAAACCCCAAACAGGCGCAAACCAAACAATCACAAGAGAAAATGGGTGTGAGACGAAAAAGGGAAAGTAAATGTTGAACCGTTTGCCTTGATTACTCTCCCACCGGGTTTAAATGTCTTTCCAACTTACTTTTCATATAAACGTGTTTCTTTTTGCTGTCAGATATATTGAAATAAAGTCCCAACAAAAAACATGCTTGACTGAATCAGAGGCAATGGAATTAAAAGTCACAAACAAATAGTGGAATTCCTTCCTGTTTTTTGTTCCTTTTCTTCAAGTCTTTTTGTTTGGTCGTCTTTGTCGGATGTTCTGCACAACTTAGAGATCCCAGCCGGGCGCAGAAAACAGCATGATGGGTTGGATTTTTTTTAAGCTTTCAGTCCCCTGTCAGAAAAAAAATAAACCCCAAAGGACAAAGAAATGCAAACATTTGTTTACCAGATGTTGATGGACGGAGGTAAACATCACCAGAGAATCTTTTTGATGCTTATAACAAAACTGAAGCAACAAAACAAAACAAAGATCAGCCAGGGTTAAAAAAAAAAAAAAAAACAGCAATTTTTTTCTTACCAATTCAACATTACATTTAAATACGGGAGACAAGAGCCAGCAGGAATCATTTCCTGAGGGGATAATAACATGGGGACCCTTTTTTTCTCACACATTAAGAACAAATCTAAACAAAAATGGATGAACCAAAGCAGAATAAGGGCTTCATGTGGATGGGTATTTGATTAAATTCAAGTACCATAAAAACAGCTGGAAATAAAGACACCTTAACAGAAAATTGTATTTCACTATAATAAAAACAGGTGTTTCAAGTAAAGATGTTGCTTCTGCAATATACAGACAGGGGTCAATTAATAGGTGAGGAAATGTTCAAGACAAGATGGTAGGAGAGACGCTCTGCTTCACTGATGTGTTTTTGTTTTGGTGTTTTGTACCTTAAATGAAATTCTCCTAAAAGGCATATAGCATCCCGGTTGGGAAGCCTTAAAACCCTGAACAAAAAAGGAATCACACGTAGTCTTTAAGTTGAGTTTGGACGTAGAAAGAGATTCTAACAGAATCTGAATGAGGAGCCAGATGAGTGACCTGAGGGTCCGACCATGTATGGATCAAGGCTGCTCTGAAAATCTCTGTCGGTCATTAAAGAAGGGATTATTTCCATGACACAAACATGCCTTTTTAATGAGATGATGTCAAACGGACGTGTGAGAAAAAGGACTTAAGACAAAGACCAGTTAGAAAGATCCCCTATTTCAGAGACATCGGCGAAACCAGCAGTAAACTGATGAATTCTACCTCGTCCATCTCTGTAACGGAGGCACCTTTTAAGGCCACACCCAGGGCATTAGCTTCAGCAGAGAGTCAACAGCCAGACCACAAGCACATTTTATACCCAAACATTTCACATCCTTTGAAGTAAAACTTGGGAAAAATCAGACTTGAACAATCACTGCATGGTTTGCTAATAGATTTTCTGGTGATGAGGTCGAGAGAAATCAGACAGCTAATGACCGTTGGCTTCAGAGATTGGAGCAGAAATTACATGGACGTGATTAGACCAGTTTGCATCATAAGCAGTCTGCCCCCCCCCACCCCTCACCTTGATTTACACATGTTTTTGCTCCTTCCATGATAAATCTCTGACATACTGCACACAGACTACATATCTTATGACTTCTTTCTCTTCAATGGAATCATTACCACATTCATCCTCCCTTTATAAACTCTGCCGCCTCTATTTTGCCTTTGGTCATGATTGTGCTTTGCATTCTCCATATTCTTTCTATTCCAGACATGAAAATGAATGAAACCCTACAGGGAGCCCAGACAAAGCCGTAAAAGTAAAAACAAATCAAAGAGGAAAAAAATAAAAGCTTTAATGGATGGATTAAGGCTTTTTCACTGGAAACTATAATAGACTGGGATTTGATGTAATGTGCATTCATGTATCTTTAAAAAGTGCTTCTTTTCCCATACCTTTTTTTTTTTGGTTTCTGGTGCCTTTGTTAGAAATTCATTTAAAAATACAGACAACCAAAAATTCTTCAACATGAAATTTTTTTCCTGGCATGATACGGCACGCCGTCTGTCAGGCTACTGAAGCCTCATCGCTGCTCAGAGATGATCTTAAAGCTTATAGTGGGTTCCCACAGATGCAGGGCTGATGTCTCAGTGAAAAAAACAAGGAAACTATCTGAATTACTATAAGTTTCTGCACAGCAGCTCTAAGATGAAATGTTCAACAGCTACAATGTGAAGGCACACCCAAACCGTTCAGCTCGGTTCAACGCTGAAACAAATGGACAATTTTAAGACACGTTTTAATGAGCACTGCTGATTGTGCAAACTGTGAAGGGCGGAAAAAGTTCACTTGACTCGTCGCAGTTCTTTCCTTCCTGATAAACTCTTATGAAAGGAGGTGTGGGAGTCATGGTGGGATTATCTCCGAGCCAAAGTGTTGGTTCCTTCAAATATTCAGGCTGTTAGAAAGCGCCTCCAGCTGCTCCTCTCCCAGCCTCTGCTTCTCCTCCAGGTCCTTCTGACGGATGAGGAGTGACGCCTTCGTCTGAACAAAGCGTCTGTAGTCCTGCAGCTGCTCGACGGAAAGCTGACGCGACAAGAAGGTGGAGACCAGGTTTTCTCGGCGGTCCAGGTTATCCTTCAGATCTTTGGCATCCTCCCTCTGTTTGCACAGCAGACGATGGCGACTGTCCAGGGATTCCTGCATAGAACCAAGTAAGCCGTTAGATTTCATACAGCTCAAGGTCCTCATTCAGCCTCATTGACTTATTCTCTTATCGAAAGAGTTCAAACTACCAATCTGTTTCAATATTTGTCACCTTATAACCATAAATTATTTTATTCTTATAGGATTTTGAGGTTAAAAAAGCTCCAAAGTATGTTGCAAATATTGATATTAGGATTCATGGTTACAGATATCCTACTATACAAACATAAAACATTTCTTTTCCAAAAACATGTGTAAAGTTGTGAAAGTTAGAAATGCAGATTAATTGAAATAATATCTTTATTCCAGACCTTTGTATATTTGTTAAAAGTATGAAATGCATTTGTATTTTAGAACCCTTTACTATGATCCCCCTAAAAGCTCAACCAGCTGCTTTTATCATATCAGTAAACAGTAAAGTCCAGGTTTGTTCAGTTTAACGCCCTTTTAAAGTCAGCTGTTCAATGGGTGGCACACGGCGGTGGCTGCATCATGCTGTAGGCCTCCTGTTGTTGACAGGAAGATTTATACAAGACCATGTTAGTTGCAGCTTAAAGACGCTCTCCTTCCAGCTGAACTGAAGTTGGTCTTTTTTTTTATGTCAACAAAAATTGGAAACGGTTTCAGTTTGTTGTTTTGAAAAGCTTGTAGAGATACTGCACCTCTATAGACATTTAGAAGCACCAGTATAAAGGGCTTGAAATCAAATCCATGAAACACATTAATGGTTTAAATCACAGAAATGTTGAAAAATTTGTGTAATCTTTTTATTACTAAACAATTCTGCACAATTTAGTTTTCAGGTTACAAGAAACAACAAAAAACAGCCTGACGTTGAGGTTATAAAAGGAAAAAAAATCCTCTAAATCTGCATTTTCTTCCTGCTGCAAGGATTTCACTTTTAAGATATTTGTTTTGTTTGATCTAATGGGAAGCTGTGAAAGTTGTAGCATCACATGTCCGTGGCTGCAGTGTGTCCTTATGTCAACAGAGGGCAGGGTAGAAATGTCATCGAAACTGGGCCAGAGTTTCGGTGAGTCAGTGTAAATAGCATTGTTGCTGATAACGACAAGACAGCAAATGAGGTTTTAACAGGCCGTCTGTGTGCAGCACGCTCTGCTGTCATGTTGGGCTGATGAACACATGAACAATGAGATCTTTCAGGAATAAATCTGCAGATCAGATGGAATCATGCAAACGTAAGCTGAGGGTGAAATAAACAGGGAGGGATGTGACATCCAGATAATGAGGTGTCGTGTTTTTATAGGAATGATGCTTTTATTAAATAAAACATCTAAAAATCAATATAAAATGCAAACAATTCAAAGAATTTAAATACAGATAAACTCAGGCATTTTTTTTACAATCCAGATAGAAACCTTGACTTCATTAGAGCTGCCCTTCAACTTTTCCCTGCTGGTCTGTTTGCTGTGGCGAAAGTAAACACCAGCAGATTAAAGTGGCAGGTATCAGAGCTGCTTTGAATAAGCTGCTGTAAATGAAGAAATCTGTATGGTTACCTAAAATAACGTGTCTGCTGAAGCACCTGCTGACTGTCTGCTTTCACTCACACGCATCAGTGTGTATGTGTAAACAGCATCACCAGGGAAAGACAGGAGTGTGGAGGGGAACTTAACCTGCAGAGCTGGTGGTACAGCTTGGAGGACTTCTGCAGATCGTTATTAAATCCTAAACTCTTTGATAATATTTCTTTGGATAGAAATCGAAATCACCATAAGTAGAGAGGGAAAACTTAAAGGTCTTAAATGACTACAGAGGAGAAACAACAGAGTGGCTTCCTACCTTTTCTTCAGGATCCGTGTGTTGGTCCACGATACTCAGGGCGTTTTGGACCCTGGCCAGACGGGCAGACAGGCACAGCAGCAGGTTGACCACCCTCTCCAGGTCCCCGATGAACAGGTTGTACCTCTCCAGCTCCACTGGCAGACAGCGCTCGCGGACCAGCAGCTTGATGGCTTCTCCGAGCGCCGCGTTCTCCTCTACTTCAGTCTGCAGGGCGTCGCGCGACTCCTCCAGGGAACGCAGACGCTCCTTGATATAAGATACTAACAAACACTGCAAAGCAACAGAGATGTGCCAAACATATTATTACATGTAGATCGTAAGCTCTGCTCTGAGTGGTTTTAAGGTAACCATCAGAACCCTCTAACCGCACAAGAGGCGGCGGCACCATAATGCTGCTGTTATGAGTTGATGGAAAGATGGATGAAGCTAATTACAGAGCGATACTGGGAGAAAATCATGCAGCTGATGAAATGGTTATCATTGGTGTCCAAACCTGATAGAAAAATCCTAAAAACCACGAGGCTATATTTGCTAAAGATACGTCTAAAAGTCCTCGCTAAAGAGCTTAAACCTTTTTATCCATCACTTCATATTCCGGTGAAACAGATGAAAGTTTTTGTTTGTTACAAGATAACACATAAAAATGTTGAACATGCACCAGCTGCAAGGCCTGTCAATGATTATGAATGCAGAGAGTCTGCAAGGCAGCCAGAAAGAAAAACGAGAGTTAGCTGCAAAGCCAAATATTATACGAGCTAGAGACACTGATAAGAGGCAGACAGGACATCATGTGATAAGAGACGGCTATCTGTGGTGAAATGGGTCCACTTAGGCTAAATAGCAACCAGATGGTATTTAAATCAAATAACCAGCTGTGCCTAAAGGAAAATAGAAAAGCAAAGTAGAAAAGTTTTATTGCTCTGTTTAGAACAGACAGTTGTTTTATCGGCATTCATAATGTGATGATGAAGCAGCAGAAAACACAGTTTTAACCTGGCTGTATCTTTACAGAATGTGGGAATTTTTATGACTAAAACACTTTACGCATATCAGGGATTGTCTTTATAATGACGTTTTTTTATGTGTGCTGCTTTTTAAACCAAATATCATGAAATCTTCCGAGTAAACTGTTCATTACCTTTTTCTCTGTGATGTCAGCCTGGTTTTGCTCGTCTAGAAACTGAGATTTCTGGCCGTCGCAGTCGGGCAGACATGGAGATGCTTCGGCTCCTTCACTCGCTTCGTTGCTAGAGACAGAAATATGTTTATGTCAACACATCTTTATTCATCCATGCAGTCTCTCCTGTTATTGCAGTTCAGGCGTGATCAGGAATAGATGTCATTTTTGCTGAGTCAGACTTAGTATGTTTGCCTGAACCAGGCACAGAAAGGCCAAGAAACAGGTTGAGGGATTAGAAAAAAAAAAACAGTGAAACAGAAGAGCGCTGTGGACATGTATCTGATTACCCGGGCAGACATGTGCAGCAGTAAGCAAATAATCAGGTGTGTCTGCACATGTGGCGTAACCAAATGCAATGCAAGACTGGAAGAGCTCAGTAGTGGAGCCAGTTTAAGGTTTCATGGAAACATTTATCCAGCAGTGAGTTTTAACTTGGTCGACTCCATTATCCTTCAAATGGTTTAAAACATGTGAATTAAAATGTTTTTCTATACTAGAAGCACAGTTATTGAAGGATGACAGGATAGTGTGTTTTTTTTATTCACTATATTCACCTTTCTACTGCTCCTTTCTGCTCCTGTTTCTTCTTGTAGTGCTCCTCCATCAGCAGCGTATCCTCCGACAGAAGCTGCTCCATCAGCATCAGCGCAGTCTTACGATTGGCCAGCGGACAGAGCACCCTGGCCAGTGATTGGTCAGCTCTCACCACTGCCTTTACAAGTTCCTCCCACTTGGGTTTCTTGGCAGACTTCTCTGAACTGTCCGTCTCTCCTTGTGGCGTCTCCTTCGTCTTCTCCTTTTCTCCCACTGTCTCCGCTTCTGGATCCACATCTTTCTGCTCATCTGCCTGCTGACTGACTTCTGCCTTAGAGAACAATGTGGAGCGAGGCAGAGAGGAGTTGTTTGTCTGCTTCGGGGAGATGGGACTACCAGGCTCGTCTGAAACGTTTGTCAGGAATCCCCCTTTAAGCTCTTCTTCTGGTGGGAGAATCCACAGCGACCGATCAGTGGTGATGCCGCAGCTCAGGGACACTTCGTGGTTTGTTTCGCTGCTTGATTCGTCCTCTGTGAGCTCTCTCTCTAATCCAGAGGAAGACCCACCTCTAACAGATATAAAATGGTGAAAATTATCAGGAAATGAACAGGCAGGACAGTAACTCTTAAAGTGAATGAAGTGTGATACATAAAGCCATGTTTGGGAACCTCGAGTAGTCTCTTACCTGGAGATAGGGGCGCTCTCAGGAAGCTTTGTCTGGGTGGATGTGGAACAGCTGGATTTGATCTCCCGTTCACTGATCTTTTGACCTCTAAGGTTGGCTGGGTTAGAAAAGGTCTCGCTAGGTTCTGCACTGGAGACAGGAAAGATGGATCTAGCGGAGCTTCTTTCTCCTGCTGCTTCCTTCTCTGGACAATGTTTCTGGGTTTGGTGTTGGCTCTGTCCCTGAGAGTTATTCTGACCAACAAACTCTGCTTCTTTTCTCATTTCCTGTCGTCGTACATCTCTGTCTTCTGAACAGTGTGAAGCACTCCTCCCATTTCTGCTAACGGCTGGAGGCTCGGCTGAATTCTTCCACAGCTGGTCCAGGTGCTCCGAGCTTTTGCTCAGGGCCGACACTTTAGCTACCTTTGATGCTCCAAGCTCCTCCATGGATTTCCCCCTCGGCCCCACCTTCCGAGAACGCTGCTGGCCCTCAGCGGATGGATTCTCCCAAGGCTCCTCCGCTTCATTCTTTTGGCAGCTGAAAACGAATAAAAAATAAAATAAAAAATAAAAAAGAAGCAATTAAATAAAATCAAACTCTATAAAAGTGAACATTTACATATGAAGGTTTT
>JAUZNJ010058065.1:12391-28528 GCA_034780135.1 Jordanella pulchra
ATAAAATAAAAAATAAAAAAGAAGCAATTAAATAAAATCAAACTCTATAAAAGTGAACATTTACATATGAAGGTTTTAAGGAAATAGTATATTTCCAAACTCTTTCAGACTTTATTTATAAATCATTTTGTTGGTCTTTCACAATGACACCCCAGTAAAACACATTGTTCCTGTTCTATGGTTCTTGTGTAAGTCTCTATAAAGTGGTAACACTTAAGGTGTCAGAATGAAATAAGTTGATTTATGCCTGAAACACATATTATTAACCTAATACTGTCCTAACCTTAAAGAAAACAAACCATAATGATACAGCAGTGCTACATACCTCCAGTTTTCTATGGTTTTAACAGGCAGTGGATCATCTTTTCTGTCATTTCCCTGAAGAAACAATGGAAAAGTTCTTATACTTTATTCATGGAAATCACATTACAAGGCATTTGGATGAAGTGGAAATAAAGCTACACTTCCTTAAATCGATCAGTGTTTTACCTGAACTGTATGCGGTGTGGATGTGGATCTGTTCCTTAGTAAATTGCTTGGCTCTCGCTGGTCCAACAGACTCTCTGCAGATGCACATTTTCCCTGAGAAGGACCTTGGCTCTCCCTCATCTTAGAAGCGTTTTGGTGGCCAGGATAGTAGCCTGAGCAGGACTGTGCAGAGAAGAACTGGGCGTACCTGTTTGGGAACATTTAAAACACCATGTGTTATACATCTGACTTAACGTAGAAACATTAGTTTTTTTTTATTTATTGTGATGTCTTAGGTACCTCATGGAGCTACTCGGGGAATCAAGGATGCGGCCAGCTGAGTGGGGTCTATGGTGTTTCTTCTTCGTGTGTTTCTCCTGATTCATGGATTGTGGGCGAGAGCCCCAGTCATACGGTTTCTCACCAAGAGAATGTCTCTGCCTGGATGGCGCTGGGAGCTGCGGCTCAGCCACCGTTTGCCCCGTCTTTCGTTCCATGTACTCCATGAGGGCCTGTTGCTGTAAATGCTTTATGTTTGTCTTTGATGCACTTGAGACAGACAGGGCGCGACCTCTTGACTCAAACATCTTCCTCCGAGCTGCAACCAGACCACGCTCCTCCTGCTGCATCTCCTCCTCTCCCTCAGACCCCGCCGTAAAAAAACCTTCACTTTCGTTACCAAAGGAGCGGCAAGCCGAGTGGCTGGGTGTGGTACCTACTTGGTTGAGTTTCTCTGGCTCAGAGAAGCACATCTTCTTCTGGTCTGGGGTTAGTCTCTTTCTGCCTCCAATGCGAGGCACCTGAGGCTGGGCCACATTCGCCGACCTCCCGATTTGAGACTCTGCTGTTTTATCCTTTTCCTTTGGATTTTCCCAAGCCTCTTTGAGGCTGCCCTTCTCCGTGTCCTCGGATGTTAAAGATGGGGTGAGTGTTACTGTTGATACCTCAGAGTCTTGCGATGAGGAGAAGGAGTGAAGCGCTGCAGGTCTACAGTCAGAGTTTTGCGTCAAGCAGTGAGGCCAAGGCAGCTGCAGGTCCCTCCTCTTAAATGAAGTCTCTCTTAACACTTTGCTTTGGGCATCCTTAAGCTTTTCTTTGTAGTACTTTTTAAAAGAATCGTCTAGAGTGCCGCAAGTTACAGGCGGGACCTTTCCCCTGGGGTTCTGGCAAGCATCACCTTGTGCAGGTCTCTCATCGTTTACAGTCACATCTCCCTGGACGAATTTATTAAGGCCCGCCTCCTTCCTTCCACTGAATTCAGGATCCATCTTAGGCTGGAAAACGGTTCGATTGGCGCCGGTAAGGTGATACAGCAACGGCGTTGTCTCTTTGTTTATCCTCTCACTAGAAAGGTCCCCCGGAGGCTGCCGTTTCCCTCTGTTTGCATGATCTTCCCTCTTTATGTAGCTTGGCGATTCGTCACTTATCAGCATGACCTCGTTTTGCTGAGCAGGTGAATGTGGTGGACTCTGTCCGTCGGGTCCACAGTAGAATATTGGATTGCTTGCAGTGTGGCGGCCAATCTCGCGACCTTCTTCTGTGGCATTTGAAATGTTGGGCGGTCTGTGATTTACATGGACCAGGTTCTTAGACATTAAGTCCACTCCCTGATCCTCAGAAATAAAAACCTCCTCATCCTCTGGAATGGTATCACTGGAAGGGTGAGAACTTTCCTGTAGAGGTCTAAAAAAGTTATCCATTGTGCTGTGAGATCGCTCTTTTTCCCAGCGGTGTGTCTCTAACACAGCAGAGACCTCCTTTACAGCTTCCGGACCGCTTATGGTTGCAGAGTGCGTCCTCATCCCAGGTGCGGGTGGTTTATACACTCCTGTGATAAAGTAGAACTGTCCTTTTTGTTTAATGCTGCTGCTAAGCAAACTCTGACTGCTGCTCCAGGGGCTGGGAGCTCGCTGTGGTTCTGAACAGCCGCGCCTTTCCTGAGCCGAATGAGCTCTTTTGCGCTCACTTGGAAAATGACCACCGGGGTTGTTCTGAGGGTCTCCGTCAGAGCCACTGTTGACAGAGAGCTGTTTGGGTGTCGAATGTTCAGGCTGGTTTCTACCTGGAGGAGGTGATCGGCTCGCGGCGTTTGATGACCAGAGCAGCTCAGAGGCAGCATTGTTGTCCACAGTGGAAGGTTTTTGTGGGCTCACCCTTGTCTGATTGTGAAGCTGGAGGTGCAAACGGTAGCTTGGGGGATGCTGGGCCGGCTGCACCTCATGAGAGCCTTTCCATACAGAGTACACTGGCTCAGAGTTCATGTCTTTATCTGGGATCGCAGTCTCAGACCTTGGAACGTTTAGACTTTTAGAATGCGGGCGGCCATTGGGTCGGAGCTGCTGCTGAGGTGGTTGAGGCAGGGGATTAAATTCAGTACCATGAAGGTGAACTCTGCTGTTCTCCAAGTTTTTAGTGGCAATAAAACTATCAATGCGAGCTGGGACTGGGGGAGCAGGAGCATTCTGGGACAGTGTCCTTGAACGTAGCTCTTTTTTAGGGTGCGGATTATTGTTGCTGCGCAAACGCTCACTGCCATTGTGGGTATGGTAGTTCACATCAATGTTGCTGCGATACTGCTGTGAGATAGCTTCAACTGAGCGGTAGAGCTGATCCATAGTCTTTGAATCAGAATTCAAAAACTGGGTTGGATGGTAAAAAGACTTCACATATTTAAGGTCTGCATATTGGCTGAAGGAGCTCGACTGCAAGTCATCAGAGAGGAAGGGAGATGGGTAGTCTGGAGCAGTCGACCCCCCTGAGAAGGAGCTGTATGCAGAGTCTCCTTTGCCGTGTTGGTGGTGGGCTATATGGTCAACAATACTGCTGTTGGACTTGGCTGGCGAAAGCCGGCTTACTGATAGGCTAAGAGGATGCAGGTCCACGTTGCTCATTCTCTCAAAGTGCAAGCTGTAAGAATCCATGAAAGACTGGGGCAAACGGCAGGAAGGGAAGGACGGGACTCGTAGATCATACGTTTGTGAACGTGCACACTGTTGCATGCGTCCTTCCTGTGAGGGGGGGGATAACTGGGGGAACTACCACCAGCTCAGTTCCACCCAGGTGTGTCTGGTCCTGGTCTCAAATTAAGTCATGTTGTTGGGTTAGATGAAAGCCTCCGGAGACAGTTTGCTCCTGTGTGTGTGTGGGGGGGGGGGGGGAGACAAGGAGAGAGAACAGACAGGTTATCAGCTTAGATTATTAACTCAGGACGATGGCTTCTCAAATTACAAAAGCACATATTAAACTGGCATCTTAGATAACTGTTAGCGTTTTTTGCTGTGTCTCGTCACACAATAAAAGGGCCGATAAGTTATCAAGGTTTACACAGTTTCTTTCTTTCTTGTTCAACCATTGCTGCGCATTTGCTGAGGTTAGAGAGGCACTGATCTGATTCCTGGATCGGATATCAGCTCCGATGTTAAACGATGAATGATGCTGATCCAGCCATTTATTTTTTACTAACATCAAGCACAGACATATAGTTACAGCGATCTACAGTGTTTCAGGCAGCTTCTATATTTTATATTACATTTTTAAATATTTGTTTGCTGTCCCCTCCACGAGGACTTTAGATTTATTACTTATTGCTGGTATTGAGTATTAGCTGATATGCTCAGCCAAGGTATCATCATCAGATTGGATTAGAAACAAATGGAATTGGTGCATCTTTAATTAATACAGCAGAAAAAGTCCCATACTTGTTGATGCACAATGGTGAGTTGGATGAAAACTGTCAAATTTGGCCAAATATGTCAACTGGAAACCATAAAACAGGGATAAATGTTTATTATTTAGCGATTGAGAACTGAAAGCATTTGCTGAGATGTGTTCAATCTAACCCAGGTTATTAATTAAATATAAGTCTCATAATTTTCCCCTACTTTGTTGCACCTGCCAAAGCCCACGGATTTGCTCCTATTTTTTCCAAGATATGTTTTGCATATTCGAGGATCAGGATGGTAAACCACCTGCATGTGCTGTTTGGCATCAGTGTTGGCTCTCATTAAAGCCTCTGGTGCAAACCTCATACGCATGAAAAAAATGTCAGGAATCTCTTGAAATATTTGGGGATTAGCCATGTGACAGATGGAATACAGCCATGTGGCATGTAAAACTTGTTCTGCTTTTTCAAATTCTTTATGTTAAACAGCTTGAATAATACGTTAAATCGGTTATTTGATAAAAAAATGTAATAGTGACAAACAGAAGGTGAATAATACTGAGTGCATGCTGCTAACACAAGGCACCTTATTAGTGAACCATTACAGAAAAACTCATTCCTTGCTTCATAAATGATCCTTACACATTTGCCATGTGAAAACCCAACACTTTTAAAGTTTAAACATGCACAATAAATGTAATTTAACAGATAGATGCATCCTAAAAGAATTCATAAACACTAATTTATCCCCCTTAAAATATTTCAACAGTGGTCAAATTAAATCTAAACTGAATGCTCGTCAAAGTAGGTGGTTGTTGACTAGTGTGACATACGTCAAGGAGTGAAAGTTATCACTGCAACACTTTCATGTAACACAACCTCATTTCATCAGGAACAAGTCATCTAGAAGTTCAAAAATAAACACTTGTCCTACTTTTATTGTGAAAAACATGTTAGAAAGAGCAGATCTACTAATATAAGTTTAATCTTTTTAAATGAAAAACATCATTTATCTTCTGTTATCTTCACATATCCAAAGTTGGTACCGAGATGATAGGTTTGAGACTTTCCCATGACCCGCATGCCTTTCCATGACTTTGACTTGTCAAGCATGTTGAAGAGTAAATGTTGCTGGTAAAACAAAGACACACCAACCAGCCGTCAAACAGTGAGCAGGCAAAATCAATATTATTTCAATGATAGAAACAAGACATCTTGTTCACATCCTGAATCCACTGGACTAGTTTACTTCCTTCAGGTTCATGATAGTTAAATCACTTCCCTGCTGACTGAAAACTCTTTAAATCTATTTTAAAAGAAGTATTTGCTCTATTTTCTGCAAAGTCTACTGAGGAGCCTGAAAGCCTGCATCAAACATGACACAAGGTAGTCAGTTTGCTTACATGCAAAACCTCCGGAGAGTGTTCCAAGAAAAGTGTTGAAGGGAATCGAACGCATCTATGAGGAGGTTTCCTCTGAGAACAGAGAGGCTACCAAACAGAGGAGCGCTCGACTGGAAGTGATGGAGGGGACAGGCAGTGACAAAATGTACAGAGGGGTGCGAAGTGGGGGAGGGAGGGGGAGGCAAAAGGGTGACTGGCCCAGACAAATACTCTCACACGCAAACCACAACAAGAAGAGACAGGAGAAGCCAACGTTGACAGCCGGGAAGCAGAGACAAGTAGGGAAACTGGAGGGGTGGACAGGAAGAGCCAGATGTAGCGGTAACCGCTTCTACATCCACAGTTTGCAAGGTGGACTGAACAAGTTTGGGAACAACAAGCTTCAAAGATGGAAATGAGAAAGAAAAACTCACCACAACTTTGAGTCTAAGTCGCAGACTTTCCTGATTCCCATCTGAGAAGGAAAGCTCTCTATTGCTATATTCCTACATCCAGATAAGCCAGATTATTTCCATCTGTTTCTGAAGAACGAGCGAAGCAAGTTACCAGGAGAGGCAAGTGTGAGAGGGAAGACTTCTAAGTGGGTCCCTTCTCCCCCCACAGAGACCTTGGGCTGCCTAGTGGGAGCCACTGATTGGCCGGCCGATGACGTCTGGCTCTCTGATGCACAATGAGCAGAGAAGAGGGAATATTTCACTGCTGCAGATAGCTGCTAGTGCTGCAGGCTGCCCAAACAACAGAGACAGAGAGAAAGGGGTGCAAAAAAAAAGAGGCCTCGCATTCCTGGCTGGCTTCAAAGACGGAGCAGAGTCGGGGCACCATTCATTCCCAAGGCCCTGAGCCGGGCGCATGGAGACTAGCCAAGGCAGGAGGGAAGACAGAGAAAGGGAGGAGGGGGATAACGGCGATGGGGAGAGTGGGTGTATGGGTGACCTCCCGAACTCCGCCCCACATGGGAAAAAAAAAAAAAAAAAAGTCATACCACCAGCTCCCCACAACCATCCTGATTTCTCCTGGTTGGTTTCTCTTGTATATTTCTTTGTTAAGTCATAAAACACACAAACGTTTGCTTAGCTTAAAAAAAACTACAAAATACCTGTGAATAAAAGGCACCTAAAACAGAGCAGGTTTAATGTTCTTTGGTTCATCTTTACTAAGTCTATGGTGGCTCATAATAAACCAAAGGTATAGAAAACACCTTCAAAAATCCTAACTTCAATGAAGGATCCCAACACATTCCTAGGGTTTCAAACTTTACTTTCCCAAAGTCTCAATTTCCGTCTAATAAAACGGATACAAAAACTATTAGAGCAGCAGTTTGCCTTAATTACAACATGTATGTATGCATCCATTTAGGAAGATTAATTTTACAAATTACTAAATAGAACGAAAAAGGAAGTTTGAAAATAGAAAGATTTTTTTATCCTCTAGTTTCTTTACCAGATTTCCAAATCTGGTAAATAATGATCTAGATCCCAGTTGACCAGTCTGAGTATGATTTTAAAGTTTTCATTTTTGGCAAATTTAGATTTCTTTCCACCACCGCTCTTCTATAGCTCAGAGTAACATCAGCTGATCTTATACTTGTAACTGTTAAACTAGCTGATTGTGTCATCCCACCAGCTGTTACATTTTTAATGTTTGTTATGCAACACGAATGCATTAAAACCCCGTTTTACAGCTGCAATTTCGTTTTCCATTAAACTTAGGTCACCACACAGAGGGAACGATAAAAAAAATAAAATAAAGGTAGCTTTTGAAAATAATGTGTCATTTGTTTTGTATTTTATAAGAATTAAAGGCAGAAAAAGCAATTAATCATATTTGGCAGGAAAAAAAAAGGGAGATTAGATTTTCTAGCCTAACATGAACCAATATCACAAAATCTGTTGCAATACAATTCGAATTCAATTTAATCAACAAGTCATATCCGCATCCAATGTATCACAGTTCAGGTATTTCAGTTCAAAACTTTCATCTTGCAAAAAACTAATATAGATCACTTGCTCACATTCTGACACAGTTACAGCATATATAGCGCATCCTAAAGAGCCGATGTGGATAAATAATTTCATTTTTCATCAATATAATTGGATTAGTGATCATTTGATGCATTTATATCCATCTGTATCAATGTATTATTAAACCCCTGATCACCATTTAGATTTATTTCATCTGAAAAATCACATTCTAATAGAAACTATGCAGCTCCTACTACATATTGAGCCATTTTAATGTTCCAGTGTTTAATTCAACCAAACAGTATAAACTCTGAAGATACCAAGTAATGTCAGAAAGCCTTTAACTATTACAGAAAGCCTCTATTTCCAGCCCCATTCAGAGGTCAGACCCATCTGAAACAAATACAAGCCACTCTTTAAAACGTCATGACTTACTGATACATAAAGATGACACATCCCATAAAGTACAGCCTTTAAACTAGACACTGATCGGTCTGTTATGTGGATCAAACCCACTCTCTAAAAACAATGGCAGCTTTCTGACCTCCAGTGTTCAACAAAGAGCCTTGTTGCCTTCTCTATTGTTTGCTGGTGAAGCTGGCAGCGCTGCTGCTCAGCTATGCAGAGGGTTTCTTATTGCTAGGATGGCGTCAACAAGTAGCTGCACTCCGGTCGTACTGGTGGCTGTGGGTTACTCCAGCATAATGCTTATTAATGAATGCTGAATGTATTTGAAAGAGCAAGAAGAACAGAAAAAAAACTGCAGCATTAAACAGGGCTGTGTGTTCAGCCTTTGGCTGAGCTAAGTGACGCGTCAGGTGGGCTCAGCAGACGGAGAAAACAAATATCCACTCCAAGACAAATGGGTTCAGCTCATGAGGAAAGAATAAACATGTTAAATCGGGTTCATGAACCATATTTACAGAGATTTTAACCATGTCGTAAAAAAAGATAACTAAATTTCGAAATATTGGGATGTTTTAAATCATAAGATGCAAGCATTAGTAATAAATGTCTGAATTAGAAGATATGGATTTACAGAAAAGAACATTTACCAAAATGATACAATAGAAAATAATAAAAACAGCTGGTTGGTCCAGGGAGGGAGTAACATAATAGCCAGAAACAAATGTTTAGTTTCAACATCAACCTTAATCAAACCAGCAAATCTCTGGTTGTCAAGAGGGCAGAAATTGAGTAAAGTTTCTAGATCACAAGTCATTTTCTCATAATAAAGATGAAGCAAAATACAAGTTAAGCAAGACAGAGGAAGTAGACTTAAAGTGACTGGCAGAGGTGGATAGAGTCCTTAATAAAATGGACTAAGTAAGAGTGGCTCTACTTCATCATAATTCGACTCAAGTAAAAGTAAAAAGTAGCCTTTAAAGGAAAAAACACTCAAGTAAATGTAACCGAGTAGATGTGATTAGTAACTACCCACCTGTGGGGGCTGGAGACCTGAACTCAAACTCCTGCATAAAATTGCTGTGTCAGGAAATGTATAAACTGTGGGACACGCTGAGCTCTGGTTTTAGCACAGAACATTCAGTGGAGACAAGCTGGACCACAGCAAACAGGTTTACTTTAAACAGAAACAGAACATTGCTTTGACTGCATGCAACAAAAATACAATCTGCACACAACAGAAATAATTTAAGCTACTTTCTCTTAAGGACCCTGATTGTTGTAATGAGCCTGCAGGTTGATATATGTTGGAGCTGCAACAGCTTGGCTGTTCTCTGCCTCTAAGTGTGTCATTGTGACTCATGAGATTTTAGAGTTGATAAACAGAGCAAGAACTGCAACCAATGAGAACTTTAAGGAGGTTTATATAACTAAGGCCAGATAAGTAGCATAAAATTTTACCGAAAAAGAAAAAAAGCGAAAAAGTTGGACCAATTAGTTTAAATTGAAAAACGTCCAGCTATGACATTTCTATTGACATTAAATCCCCAATTGGGCCTAAAGGACACGACTCCTCCTGCCCCCAATCAAACAGAAACAAAGAGGAAGCAGGTTTCGAAAAGCAGGAAGCTGTGAAACTTTGAGCGCTAACAGAATGGAAAAAAAAAAAAAAAAACCCTGAAACAATGTTGCTGTCAATTCATTTATGTCTGCATCACGTATGCTGCAGGGAGAAACCATGGCGGCCCGTTGCTGGGCAGTGCTCACACCAGGGTCCAAATCTCTAGCTGACCAAGACAAGCTGTCACAGTCTAATAAGCTCTGCATTCCTGCTCTGATCTGGTCCAAATAGCAACTTAGACCTTTACTCTACTTTATTAAGAGGCTGCATGTAGCTGAACAAAGCCATAGGTTTGCAAAGCTATACAGACCCCATTCACTTTTAACTCCAACAATATTTCTGTCTTTGCATTGATCCAAAGTGCTAACAGCACCGTTACATAAGATCACAAACAGGATATGCAACAGGGTCATAGAGACGGTAATCATACAATTTTTCTGTATCATCTTTGGTCAACCATTAACAGGTAACGACATTATCCATGGCTGAGCACAAGGCCTGGTGAATGACAAACCTATTACATTCATCTGGCCTCTGCGAACACAATTACTTTTGTATTAAGGACCCCCAGGGGTTTGCAACATGATCTGACTACAGCGAATTGAACTGGAGACTGCAAGAATTCCTCAGCATTGGAATAGTTCACAGCTGCAGGCCGAGGAGTTGGTGTGTATTTTATGCAGGACTGCCTGCTTTCTGGAGTAAAAAGAAAACAAAACAAAACAGGATATTTTACAAATGAAGGGTGACAAAAACATTTGACTCTTTAGCTCATTTTTGAAAACCCACCATAACATCTAAAGCCTTTTAGATTCAATTATTTAGAGCAGATATGTTACACCGACAACAAATCACAAGATGCAACATTCAATGGCCAGAAATTCAGGGTTAGTTGTTCCAAACATTGCATGTTTATTTAACTCTTTTTAAGTTAAAAGAGAAAAAAAAAAACAGGTAAAGTTTAGGGACACATACTTTGATGGCATAAGGAATAAGCCTGGTTGGTGCGTGTATCTAAAAATATGCAATGGACAAGGAAGAACCATTGCAAAGAAAAACTTGTCCCTGTGGGAAGGCAAGGAGACACCAAGCATAATAACTGACCCACTTTCTGTTTAAAAATGGGAAGGTCTCCGTCATTGGGGAAAATATTTATCGTTCTGGAGAAACAAAACCCCCTGTTGGTAGTCAGTTTGAAATCATAGCCTCAGTTCAGGCGTCATCTAACTGCTGTCCCTGAGGACACTACTGTCTGAGAAATAAACAGAGATGATCCATTTATTTTACATCTGGGAGGAAGATTCATTGATTTTAGGTTTGACTTTAAGTCATTTTACTTTACTTCTTAACACAAAATGCCCTTTATTTAAATACTAAGGTCATTTTTGTTACAACCTAAAAAAATAATATAATATTTTGATTTCATTTCCTTTTAAATGTGTTAAGCTGGTATCTTGCAAATCCTCACTTCATTCTTGTGTTTTCTGTACATTTCCAGTGTTAAGTGATGACTTCATAAACCTTCAAATCAATATACATATTAATAGTAGTATATAAAATTCTACTTATCTTACTTAATTAAATAAGGCTATTCAGAAACAGATAAAGCTACAGTGTTTACAATGAACTACATTTCGTAGAGAAAGGTCCGTCTTTAAACAAATGAAAAATGTGACTAAAAACATCCTTTTTTCAAAGCTTGAAATTTCTCTGATATTTTTTATTTTCCAGTGATAATAGCATAAAAAAGGTTTAAAATACACGGATTAAATATGACTATTCTGTGACACATTTACTGAGAAATCTTATCAGAGAGACCAGTAGACAACAGACTCATAAATTAACCCATCTAGCCCATAATGTGAGCTTTTGGGATCCAACTGGGCTTTTTATACAAGAAAAGTTCCAACTCATTAAAAATGAATCAATTTCTTTGCCAAAAATTTAAAACTGTGATTTTATTTTGTATGCTTCTTGCTCCAACTACAAGCATGTAGACTTTTCATTTCATCTTTTATTTTTTATTTATGACATTGGAAGCTTTCCTATGCTGAATCTGTCATGGCAGGACTTTACTGTTGCCTGGGAAAGAGCTAACTTCTATTCCTGTTAAAGTAAAGTAGAAAAAAAATTAGGATTGTATCGCCAATTTGCCTAAAGCATCAACAAGTATTTTTAAGCCATGTAATCATTTTTTCCTTTTCAAACTGATGACATTTTTATAGAGGAAAATGGACGGTCCAACTATTATGATTTCATCCCTTTCATCCGTTTATCTGTACCTACTCATCCTGGTGGGGTCGCAGTGGGGGCTGGGGCTCATCTTCAGTGGGCATTGGTATACACAACAATTGTTAGAATCTTTAGCTGCCATCACTTTTCTGTTTTTAATGAAAACAAAACAATAAAACTGAATAAGTTTTATGATTTATGTCACTGAATGTCATCGTGTCATCAGACATTTTGGAGATATTTTAATAAAACGGTAAAAAAAAAAAAAAAAAATGCGAGAATAAAAGAAAAAAAAACTAATTACTCTCTGGGGTTAGTTATCACATGGTTTATTGGAAACTTCATCAGTTGCTGCCTTTTGTGCCCCCCCCCCTTAAAGTTCTGCTCTTCCAAAACTTGTTTTATATATTTATTTTTTTACTTGTTGATTTCCATTTCAAACTTTCCAGGACAAAAACTGTGATGACTCTGGCAGAACATTTCAGAATCCAATTCACTAAACACAATAAAACCAAACCATCTACTATCTTTGCATGCCAAGAAAGCAGTGTGACAAAATCTGTCAGCAGACCAAACACCTGACACTTTATGGCAACATGGCCCTTCGTGTATTATCTCGGAAAATTTGGGTGATTTGCAGAAACACGTGGAAAGGAATGTGTCTGATAAGCAGCTGGAGCAGAGCTGGTGACACAGACAGGTTTTTGTGACCGACACACAGGACTCTATTTGACTGGTAAAAACCAAATATGTAAATATTATTCAAAGATTAACCCCCCCTGCCCCCATTCACATACTTGTGATTGCACTTTAGCTAAAACACACAGGCTTTGGACAGCTAGCACTTAAACAATAGCACCGCTTAGTTGGTCAGTTTGCTCTTTCCTAAATTAAACCCTGAACAATTTCACAATTTAGGAGCTTTCATTCATTTTATCAAGATTCTTTTGTTTGGTTTTTTTTTTTACAAACTAATATCTGAATAGTGTAACATGTATGTATTCAGCCCACATCTGAGGGAGAGCAAGAAAGAACAGAAAGTTTTAGGTCCCTGCACAGATTTTTAACTGAACTTTCCTCGTCTCCCCTTTGACGTAAAACCATCCCCTTGTATCTCTGGCTGTATGTTTATGATCCTTGTCCACATAGTGCTTTAAATACAAGGACATGTTTTTGTTGTTTTGTTGCTTCCAAATAAAATACTTTCCATCTCATGTTCGCCCTGTAACCCTTTGGATCTCTCTAGCTTCTCTAGGGTTTCCTGTCTGCTTTTCTAACCCATGCTCTCCTATGCAGAGCTGCCAGTTAAGGTGGACGGACACGTGTTGCTAAGCTTGAAGGAGTGGCACTTTTTTTTTTTAGCAAGCTCCATAAAATATCAAGCTTAAAATATGTTGGTTTATCACATAAAATCCCCAAATGGCAGAACTAAATTTGCCACTGTAAAGAAATGTAATGGATAAGTTCAAGAGGAGTGAATAATTTTGTATGGCACCTTACAAACATTAAGGTGCCATACAAAATCACGCCATTACTTACATTTTTATCCATATTTATCAATCCTATGTTGGGTACACCACTCTACTCCTACAGATATCCATGCAATGCTCTCACCGCTCATCTGTGAGTCTATGTTAATACCTGATAAGAGAACAATGAGTGGGACTATTCCAAGAGGAACAAAAACTTTGCATGCAACACAAACGGGTAAAGGAAGTCAAGATTTCTAATGCTGATACCGAACAGATTAGTATCAGCTGCTGATTTTTGGGGGCAGTTTTCCCTTTTTTCCTGCCCCAATTTCCATGATAAAAATGACACAACGATGACAAATGTTGCACGTTTCAGTTTAAACGAGGCATAGCTGCTGAATGCACTAACGAATGGACAAAAGCGTGAACATATCTGCAGATGCAAGAAAAATCACTAATATTTGCCTAAAATATGCTGATGCATCTGTCGATCTCTTATTTTAAGCCAGAGCTTTAAATCTAATTCCAGTTCCAGATAATTCAAGTTATCTGAAGGCATTATTAACTTTCCTTCAGAGACCTCTTTGAACAGAGCTCAGTTTTGTTTTGTCATCAAATAGTTCTCCCCCCACATCATGAATGGAAAAAAATAAGCCCCTCTTGAAGGCGTTATATCATAAGGACAAAGATTTAGATTCAACACCCCTTACATAATGACCTTACATATTTAATCTCAAAGCGAGGGGAGACGTGAGACCTAATGACGCTCTACATGGGATATTTTGCAGCTCCAATTATGAACGCATGACTTGCGACTGTAAGCAGCTGCTCTTGATTAAAGCCCTCCAGGAAAACCTGATCACCATGAGGATTGACTTAACTTTGTAGAGAAACAAATTGAAAATCTCTACATTTTACCCCATTTCCCTCTGGGACACGACATGCTTACTAAAAGTAGCCCTTTTCCCCTCTTATGCTGGACAAAGCCGCTCTCCTACAATGACCCTATTGCTCCTCTGGACAGGTCTAATATCAAGCTATGATGATCAAAAGGAAGGACAACAGTTGGACGCATGTTTATCATGTCCAATATGTCCTCTTCTAGCTGTTGGCAGACCTTAGGAGGCATACAATACGCCGTCACCACGGGGCAGCAGCTTCAGGACAACAAGGAAATGTTTGCTCGGGGTTGCATAGGAGATTTGAATTGCAAACCAAGGTAGACACAGTGTGTGAGCTAACAATTAACGTTCACCTTTCCAACAGCCCACTGACACAGCTGACAGGGAAGCCAGCAACAGACGCGGTCCAATCAGAGATGTGCGACGTTCCCAGTAAGATTAATACAATGAAAAAAAAAAGACAAGGGATGCTTTTATTTAGCATTTACTAAGATCCTAAATATTCTGTATGTCAAGAATCCTCTTTTCTTTTTAGTCTACTACGTGTGTATGAAGCCAATCTCTCAATGAATATGATTTATAATTTTCTTAAACCTGAGTTTTCAGGATGATGAAAAACAAATTGTTTTAAACATCCTCCCTTTAGTACACTGCTTTAAGGATAGCTTTAGCATTTTGAATTAATTATCAAGAATGATCCACAGATAACCCCAAACTTGAGTGTTTTGAATCATGCAGTGCCTCGACCGAAAGTCAGTGTGCTTGTTTTTAATCATCAAATCTAAAGAATAAATAATTTAGTCTCAGAAAAGACAAAGCAGAGATTATGAAATTCTCAGCAGGTATATTTAGTGGACTTTTAATGCCCAAACTAAAACATTAAAAGAAACCATTATCCTATGACCTACTTTTTTTTTTAGCTTGTCTCATATTTGAAGGGAATCATTAACATTTTTGGCACCAAAGCAGAAATTATTTCTTTATAAGAAAAAAAAAAAACTCTGTTTTAGATGGTGTTTCTTTCCTCTCAAAAATTGGCTAAAACAAGATTATGATGTGCTTTGATCTGCAAAAAACTTTCATTTGAAACAGTAAGAGAATTATTATTTAAACAAAATATTGTGTTTCTTTCTTACTGAGCAGAGTGCGTTAATGTCTCTATCTGGGTCATAGAACAGACATCCGGGCCCCAGGAAAGAACAAGTGTGTGTCTAATGGGCTGGTAATTGCATTAATCCACCCACACCTTTTGTTATAAATCTACTGGATCTGATGAAATGACACCTAAATTACCTGGTGCAAAGTTTAATAGACCTGCCTTTGAAACCGATACAGTAATGTAAGAACACAGATAATCACTCTGAGGAGTCAAGTGATTTCTAATCTTCATTGTGCAGCACCTCTTCTGCCATCTAATTTTGGGAGGACCTGATCACAATGGGGTCATTTTACAGCTGAGAGTGGAGGTTTCCCACCTCTGTACAGAGGAGAAGAAGGGATGGTTGTGTTACTACCAAACCATTCAGAGGAAAAACTTTTATCTTTTGATTCACTACAATGCAATAAGTGAGATCGAGTAAATAACTATTATTTAATTGGAGCAATAGCAGAACTATGCGATTTAAAAACATATGGTTATTAGAACATTTTTAATCATGTACTGTATAAGAACAGACAAATTTATGTTATCAAGTTGCATAAAAGTTAGAGAACCGTTACAGCTTTAAAACAGCTCAGTCTAAAGCCAACAGTCGACTAGAGGTTGGCCTCAGGAGCAGATAGCCCAACCAATCAAACAGCTTGTTATATCTGGTAGCATATGGACCTAAAAACTACTCAATTTAGCATAAATTCATTCTAAGTTTTTGCTTAAGAATGCATTAGAATAAAATAAATGATAGTAAAAATGTAATCAATAAGATTTTCACAAACAATCTAATAAGGTGTTAAATTTGCAGCAAAATGTAAGACAGTGTTGCTTATGTAAAATTAAAACGTATGCATGCATATAT
>JAUZNJ010058076.1:0-28528 GCA_034780135.1 Jordanella pulchra
GTCGCTCAAGCTCTCTAAATAAACGTTTTACTTCTTAATACTCTCTCCTGTCGTGGTGTTCCTGCATGTGGGCTAAAAAGCTAAAACCCATCATGACAGGTTTACATTTCTTATTGTGTGTCATGATCCATAGTTTTTGTGTTTCATTTTTGAGCTCCCAGTTGTCTCTGTGCTCTCCGTGTCATCCTGTCCTCCCTCGATTACCCCCAGCTGTGTCTTGTTTCCCTGATTACCTCCCTGTGCATTTAAACCCTCCTGTGTCTCTTGTTCTTTGTAGGGTCCAAGTCCATGATAGTCTGTGACTGTCAGAGTTTTTCACCAGCCTCTTGTGTGTCCAGCGCTATCGGTGTTTAACCCAGGATTCAGTTAAGTTGTGCTGCCTGGTCTGAGGATTTTTCAGTTAGTTGTACTTTTTGGTTTTTATTATCATTAAAAACCTTCATTTACACCGCATCCCCGTTCCTGCCTCTGCCTCACCACCTCCACCATAACCGCTTCCTGACAGAAGGACCCGACCAGAACAGAAACGGTGAGGCACGAAAGAGACCATGAACCAGGAGGACATTGATGAACTGCTGTCCTTACTCCGGGATTATTATGAGAAGAAGGCTAACCCCAGAGTCTGCAGGAGGCGGCTGGGGTTCGCGATACGCCTGTGCATGCTGCTGAACTATTGGGTGCCACGTTTTCCCCTGCGGGAGTTGGTGGAGCTCCAGAGGGAGATCGAGTGGGACCGCGAGGCCCTTTTACACAGCTATGGATGGCCGCCCCCCATCTCCCAAGCCAGACCTTTGCTTCGCCAGCCCAGCTCCTGCGTCTTCGAAACCAGCTCCAGTCCCTTCGGCGTCCGGACCTCACGCTTCCCCGAGATCGGCGCCATCTCGGGACTCAGCTGCTGCTACTCTGGAACCAGCGTTTCCGGATTCAGCTCCGGCGCCTTCGGAACCAGAACCAGCTGTCCCACCGGCGTCTGGACCTCATGCATCTCCGAGGTCGGCGCCGACTCTGGACCCAGCACCTGTGTCTCCGGAACGTGCTCCAGTCCTCTCGGCATCCGGACCTCACACATCCCCGAGGTCGGTGACGACTCTGAACCCAGCACCTGTGTATCCGGGACCTGCTCCAGTCCTCTCGGCGTCCGGACCTCACGCATCTCCGAGGTCAGCGCGGACTCTGGACCCAGCACCTGTGTCTCCGGACCCAGCTTCTGCATCTCCGGTAACAGCGTCCCCTGTCTCGACTCCTCCTGAGTCTGCTCCAGCCGGGGGGCCCGTTGGCGCTACAGCCGGCGCAGCCTCTGCCGCCATCCAAACAGCGGGGGTAGAGTCAGTTCCTGCCGGCGTTCTCAAGCATGGTGTTGCAGCCACCACGCCAGTTCCTAGTAGTTCTCCAAGTGTTCCTAGTGGTTCTCCAAGTGTTCCTAGTGGTTCTCCAAGTGTTCCTCCTAGTGGTCCTCCAACTGTTCCTCCTAGTGGTCCTCCAAGTGTTCCTCCTAGTGGTCCTCCAAGTGTTCCTCCTAGTGGTCCTCCAAGTGTTCCTCCCAGTGTGGTTCCTAGTGGTCCACCCATTGTGGTTCCTAGTGGTCCTCCCAGTGTGGTTCCTAGTGGTCCTCCCAGTGTGGTTCCTAGTGGTCCTCCCTGTGTGGTTCCTAGTGGTCCTCACTGTGTGGTTCCTAGTGGTCCTCCCTGTGTGGTTCCTAGGACTCCTATAGAGACCCCCAGTGTTCCTAGTGCCCCCTCTAGTGCTCCTTTTGACTCCCCTAGCTTTCCTCCTGAGCGTCCTAGGGGCCCTCCTGAGCTCCCGCTTGTTGGGGCTGCGCCAGAGACTCCTCGTCCCCGCCTGCGGGCGGTACCAGTGACTCTTGGGCCCCGCCTCCGGTGCCACGGATGGCCTCCAGACTGGCTTCAGGGAACTGGTCATCGGCGTGGATGCCCTCCGGACTGGCTTCAGGGAACTGGTCGTCCGCGTGGACGCCCTCCAGACCTCACTACTGCTCTGCCTCCTGAGTTTTCACCCACTCTGTGTGGGTTGTTTTCTGTTTTTCGTGGACTCTGACCCTCCTTCCATCGTCCCTCGGACCACTTTGTCTTTTTTGAACAATTTTCTTTGTGTTTTGGGCGTCTGGAAGCCGCCCGTTAAAGGGGGGTACTGTCATGATCCATAGTTTTTGTGTTTCATTTTTGAGCTTCCAGTTGTCTCTGTGCTCTTCGTGTCGTCCTGTCATCCATTGATTACCCCCAGGTATGTCTTGTTTCCCTGATTACCTCCCTGTGCATTCTTTGTCGGGTCCGAGTCTGTGATAGTCTGTGATTGTCAGAGTTTTCGCCAGCCTCTCGTATGTCCAGCACTACCGGTGTTTAACCCAGGATTCAGTTAAGTCATGCTGCCTGGTCTGAGGATTTTTCAGTTAGTTGTACTTTTTGGATTTTGTTATCATTAAAAACCTTCATTTACACCACATCCTGGTTCCTGCCTCTGCCTCACTACCTCCACCACAACCGCTTCCTGGCAGGAAGACTTTAACCTGAGTCCACTTTTTGCAGAAAGTTGTATAACTACAAACAGCAGAGGTAAGTTCATGTATGTTCATGGTGTCTGAAGGGATTTGAGGTCCTTCTAGCTAAGTAAACACAGACCAGCCTAAACTGCTGGTATCTGAGGTATCTATATGTGACAGTGTGGTGTCCTGTCACAATGCCTCCAAGTGATGAAGTGCCTTGGCTGATTGACCAAGCGGATATCTCTTTGGCTGAGTGGTTGATGTGTATGACTAACACCTGGGAGTCTGGGGATCAAATCCTGCCTGGGCCCTGTTGAGTGTGCACCTTGCCACATACTGTATATTTTAGTTTTACTCCACAGATCACAGTATGTGCATGTATTTGTTTAGGAGTGAAAAATCACAAGTGTGTCAGACAGTTAATGTATGAATGTTAAGAGCTTTGAACAAAATTCATGCTTTAATATCGCTGCAACACTTCCTTGATAACGGTTTGCAGTTGATTTCATTTGCCTTTTTCTTCTATAGGAACACAGTAGTTGTTATTAGGTGAGTTTTAATAGCTTTGTTTATAGTTTTTAGTTTTTTATTACCAAAAATTGTTTGGCCTGAAGTTGAATTATATTTATTAATGCCAAAGTGTTGCATAAGGTTTTTGTGAATTTATTCCATGTGTATGGAAATTAAAATTTTAAACATCGTTTGAGCTTGAATTAGTTTTATCCATTGGCCTAACACACAGCTAGTTCCCAAAAAACATATGAGAGTCACAACATTATTTATTCAATATTAAATAATGTTGTGATATAACAATAGAAATCAGGGACTGACATGTAGATTTTGCACCTCCCTCAGACTTTTCAAATTACAAATAAAACAAATCTATGATAGATGTTTAAAGCTTGGGATATTACTTTAGAACTTAACTCTAAACTTTCCACAACTTTCTCACTGACCTTTTGGCTAGAAACAGAAGAGCTTGAGATTAAATGATACAAAGCCTGCTCTAGTGACTTTTTAAAGAATCACTCTCTACTTCATTTTAATAACGGATATCTAAGTCAATTTTTCAAGAATAGAAATGTTAAAAATAATTTCTCTTCTGTATAACAGACAAGTGAATTTCCAGGGCTCATGGAACAGAATGCGAAAGATCAAGTGGAAATGAAAACTTTAAACAGAAACTGTATCTGACTTGTCTTCCTCAATAGAGAGAAAAGGATGTTAATCCCTTCATCAGTTCACTGCAGCTGTCTTGTCACTGGTACGCCTCCAGTGTGATAACTGTAGAGATATCCACAATGTAAGAACAGTTGAAAGAGATGAAATAACTGGACAAAACAAAAACATGAGTGTTCTTTGGACTACAGCAATACAGCTTGTTATCTTGATCTCAGCTGTCTTTTGCTGTTTGAGGATAAACTTTAGCAGAATTTCCTTTTCTGGAAAATAAACTGAAGGAACAGGCCTCAGCTTGATTGCTCTGGTTTCAGTGCTCAGCCTGCTGCTGACGGTGCATTTCTTACAAAGGATGGGTTTTCATTACTGATAATGGCTGAGAAAAATCACTGGAGCGAAAATGGGGGAGGGGCAACTGAGACTGCACAAAATGACAAGGTGAAACATGTTTTCTGTAATTCTAATAATAATAATAATGAATCTTTATTTCCACATACCACGGAAAAACAATACAGATCTCTGAACAGCATATTATGAGTCGGGTGAGACATGTGGTTGAAAACTGATGCAGAACTTTATTCAAGCCAGCTGATAAAGAGGTTGAGGAGGAGTTTTAATTTTTGTCTGGATGAGACAGAAAGATTTATATCGAGGACGTTTTGTGTCAGACTGTGCTGAAGAAGGTCCAACGGATTGTTAAAAAGCTGTTTTACGATCTGGCAAAAAAGGGGAGGACTGACAAATATATGGGAGGTGGTGATGTTGAACAGATGCTGAAACCTGAGAGGCATGGACTGTAGCAACGGTCAAAACAAAGATCCTCATAAATTTTTCTTTTTCAGTTTAAATTATATTCATATTTTCATTTCACAAGAAAGTTGTATTTTCTAGTTATTCTTATAGCAACTGTTTCCATGAAAGGAACTTTTCCAAGTTTAAAAGTAAAAAAAAAATAAAACACAGTCATGCTCTTCTGCTCTTTGGGTTGTAAACTGATCTGTGATTTACTGCTTCGGTATAAATGTTTTCTTTATAGAGTGAGCATTTTCAGTATTGAACATAACCCATGAGTAACACCTGTGAGGTCCAAATAAATCATTGATAAAACAGCATCATGTTTCATGACTGCAAGTTTTTTATGTAAAAACTTGTAGCCAAACTCTACTTTGATATGTTTTTACAGACCAGCCCTCATCAAGCAAAAAGACCAGGAAGTTTGGTTGGTTTTATTGCTTTATCAATATAGTTGTTTATTTCATGTATAAAGATTATGTCTGCATATATGTATCAAAGATATTCTTCTGTGCTGTGCTCAGATTAACTTAGTCACAGAGATGCTCCAATAGAATGAATGTTTTAAGTGGAATTTACGCTTCTTGCAGAAGAGCTTCTTGAGAAATCAATAAATGTATTCATTACAGTCTTTAAAATTGTAACCTGTCCCCATTCAGCTGTTGAATCCAAAACAATGTGAAGTATTTCCTATGTCTCAGATTTTCCTTCATTTACCCTCAAGTAAAAGTCAAGCTTCTCTTTTCACAAACACACTCATTCTTACCCACTATATGTAGTTAGGACCATGTCTTCATGCCTATTGACCTCCATTCATTTTCAACCCTTTCTATGACCTTACACTGACCATGGCGACCCAGGTTCGCATCCGGCTTGTGGTCCTTTCCCGCTTGTCTCTCCCCCTCCCGCATAAGAGCCACTAGTGCCATAAAAACTAAAAAAAAAAAAAGACAAAAGAAAAAAAGATGTGAAGAAAATTCAATCTGAAAAACCGAAAGAGAGAAGGAAGGCAATTAGAAGAGTTTATTGAAACAAGGTTTAAGTGTTTGGCGCTGAGGCTTCTGCGGGGTACAATAACACTGAAATTGACTTTGATTGTATGCATGAGCTGTTGAATAGAATAGGATTAAAAACCCCGGCCTGAAACTGGTGGTGGAACAGAAAGGTAATGACTATGGATGCTGATTGAAATAAGGCACAGGTTCCTATAAACCTCCATGATGAGCTAGCATGAGCGACTGTGGAGAGAAAAAACTCCCTTGTGGGAAGAAATCTCTGTCAGAAGCAGGCTCAACACGGCAATTGTCTGCTGGAATGGCTGGGGACGCCTTGGATGCAGTATGAGTTTCTAGAATTGTCCAACAAGGAGAGCAGTGGCAAGGGAGGGAACAAGAGTCTTGCCAGAAGGTGGAGAATGGGATATTGGAGGGTAGCAGTCTTTTTATGCTGGACTCTTGATGCTGATTGATTACAAGATGTGCAGTAGAACGCTGATTGGTAGCTCCACAGATAGATGAACTGCTGATGCATGAGGTAAGCAATGTAGTTTATTCGGTTTGATCGCTTGCATAAACTCCACTTCCAAATTTTTCTTCTTTTTCTTGGTGAATTGACTGCTCTGGGTTTACCAGTGAGCAGTTAGTGAGTGAAACCTTCCCCTCGCTCCAGTTTGCTTCACAGCACTCTACCTCACAACACCCACTACATAGCGATAACATAGAAAATCCTTCACTCCAGCTGCAAAATTTCTGTTTGGTGTGAACATACCTTTACATAGCTATGAGCAAGTTACACGATTACAAGCTGCAAAACAAATACCTGGGCAGTTTTTTTGTGTGTAAATGTGCACATTGAAACAATCAATGACCATTTTGAAATCCTATGAGGCAAGCCCCTCCTCTTACCTAAGATAGCTTTAGAAATGATTATGCAGAATGTTCAAGTTCCAACCTTCATATTTGCACTGAAAGCATTATGTCAAAAAACCATTATTCACTAATTGATCAGTGTTTGGTGTCACTAGTCATAGCATATTTTGATAACTCATATTTTCAACAATTTTTATTTGGACTTATTGTGCATAAGCCTTAATGTAGCAAGCTAGCATTTGAAAGCATTAGCATTAGGTAGTGCTAGCTACAGTCTACAACAAAGCTGGAGCATAAAACAGAGGCTTTAAGAATTCAGACACAGAAAGAAGATGAAAGTAAATTTCAGTGAAACCCCCATTTCCATGTGGAAATGCCAAACTATTTCAGACTACAGGGTGGCTCAACAACCCTCTCCTAATGACATATCTTTCTCAGAACAGCTAAGTGGCTTTTTCTCTCTTAAGAGGATAGGAAAAGGGCAGACAATAGTCACCGGACATAATTACCAACCACACACCAGTCATCAACAAAAGGTTACTATATAGTCTTGACACAGTAAATAACTAGGGCAGATAGAGTACCAGTAAAGGTCCACTAATAATGTGCTGGTCAGTTCAGTATTCATTACTTTATGAACCAATCACCACATCAAGCTTCAGTACCCACGTTCCTAAAAACTCCCTCTATAATACCCATAGCCAAATACTCTACCATGACACTGCACTCTCAACTACGTAGAAAAGCACCCAGACAGCGCAGACATCCGCTAAACAGCTCATTCCCCGACATTTTGTGACCTCTACCTTCACAGATCATAACCAAAATTTTATCATTTGTCAATGGTTATAATACTAGACAGGGGAGTAGTCATGGGTGGTAGGAAGGAGGACAGCTGTACATTGGAGAAGTCTGCAATGTATGACCATGTGAAAATTTGAGCAAAATTCGCCCAACACTGGGTCCGGTGTGAAGGTCACAATATATTGGGGGAATGAGCTGCTTGGCAGAGGTCTGCGCTCTTTGAGTGCTTTTTTAGCTTGATTTGCATCTAATTTGGAATGTGTAGAGGATGGACCTCCATGCCGCTAAAACACATCAGCAAAAAGTTTCCTCTGGTGCGAGTCAAAAGAATTGACAAAGACTTAGATAGTTGTCAAAACTCCTTGAAAAAAAGATGGGCTTAAGTCTTAAGCGGATTTGTAATTTCCTTGAAAACCTGAGATGTGCAGAAACTGTTAACTCCTCAAAATCATCAGTGAAAGTGTCTTGAAGAATCTGATAACCTGATTTACTTAGTTGCCTTTAACACTGTATTTTGACTGAATTTTTCCCTTTCTAAAATGCTGTAACGAGGGGTTCCTTGAACCCCTGGTCTTCCTCAGCAGACTCTGCTCACCCTGAACATGGTTCTGCTGGCGGTATTTTCCTGTTAAAAGGAGATGTTACTCTCCACTCTCACTGCATGTGTACTTGGTGGGAGGGATTGCTGTAGTGAACAGCGTAATCCAATGTCTACTGTTGCCACATTCTCATCCAGGAGTCAATGACTCAATGAAATCAATTGGTTTTCCTTAGAAAGAAAACTTTTAACCAATCTGACTGTATATTTTTGATTGAATTGTCTCAATAAATTGGTAAATCTCATTACTTTTTCTGGGTAACAGTGTGGTTTTAGACCTGTCTCTAAGTCAACTATTCGTTGTGTCATTACCCAGCTATAAAATGCCCCATTAAATACAATTCAGGATGCACTCAAGGATATGTGCTCAGTCCTATGCAGGTTTACATGCAACATTTAACTTTATGAACAGTGGGAGCACATATTATCAGCTGTAATTTCAAGTACTACTGCTTCTGATTGTTGATGCTTTCACACTGTCTTGTTCAATTATGAATTTGTTTTTAGAATAAGTTTTTTTTCTCTCCAGGGTTTTTCCAGGTTACTAAAAAAGGGGTTTTATAGTGAAAATCTGATGGAATTCCTTGGTTTTTTCCTTAGACAGACAGCCTATTACTGTCATGTTGGATTACATTTTTTTCACACACATGCAGATTCAAAACAAAGGCCAGAAGGTCTTGTTTCAATGATTTATACTCATTAAATATTGAATAGAATATTATCCGGGAGGGTCTTCTAAAATCGGGAGTGGCAGGCTAGCTCAGGTTCTGATTGGAGAGGGGAGAGGTTAGTGGGGAACCAGGTTTAGATATTCTTGACAGGGGATTGGAAAGAATGGCTTACAGTTCGTATGGTGGAGTGTTGCTGAGGGAGAGGAAGGATCCAGGAGATGCAAAGGCTCTGAGAGAGAAGCGGTTTCATGAGCGGCAGGCATTAGCGTCCGGTTGACAGCAGTCGCTGATACGTGCTGGGATGGGGAAGGTTCCTGGCTTGATCCAGACAGCTTTTCGTAATATGAGAGACGGTAAAACAGGATTAACTTGATCACTCATACACATCACAGTTACATGAACTTGGGGTTGACTCTGACCAACAAGTGGGACGCTGCAGGTGGGCCAGCCTGTGAGCGCTCTCCCATGAATTTGTACAGGTAAATACATATTGAGTAACTCAATTAATTTTTATTAAAAACACAAAGAACTGGCCTATGTTTTTCTAATGTAACCTACTATTTGTTATAACAGGCATTCAAGGACAGATTTGCATCTGTTTTTACAGAAAAAGATGCTCTGTTGGCTGCTGCACCGATGCCCCAATTCAAGCTAGGATGTGAAGAGAAGAGATTCTGCTAAAACCATTTTGATTTCTGAATGCCGTGCCTGGACACCTGAAGAGACTGATGAGACCAGCCAATCACAGCCTTGCCACTTCAAGTCACAATAACTTTTTTGAGCTAGAAAAGGAGTTTTCCTACACAGTAGAGACTGAAGTAATGATTATTTTAAAATGCCCGGATCTGACTGGCAGATTCCCTCCAGCTTCCTCAGGATTATAGAAATCACAAGACACTACATGCATTCAACCATCGGGTGGACCAGTGGAAAGGCTATTCAGACTCGGCAGGAAGGAACAGGCTGAAAGATTTGAAAGACTTTTACTTATGCAATAAAACTGATATTTTTAATAGAGATGAAATGAATGGGATGAAGTTTGTGGAATAAAATGACAAAGAACTGTTACACTTTCTGCTTACATTGCTGCACTTTTTTCTGCATATGCAAAAGATGTTTAAAGGTTTAATAGTTTGTGTTTAGATTTGTTTTCCTTCCTTTGACAGCTATGTCCAGGGAGCAGAGGAGAATGGGGTATGAGAAAATTAATGTTATAGGGATGGTGTGAATTTTCAGTTTAACTAATTGCATTTTCTATCTCCTTTATACGCTTAAGTTGCTGTTTTAATTTATAGCAGAGCTCCCAAACTTTTCACACTTTAAATAATAATCACAGTTAACATTAAGTCTGTAAACACTACATTGCTATGTGACAATTACATTCTCCCTCTGCTTGTGCAAATTTCTTTGATGTCCTGACCCAGTCAGACTGATGTCTGGTACCATTCACATTTAATCTCTGTGATGAAGACCACAGCAAAAAGATTGGTTATAGGAACTGAGCTTCAAGACCTACTGTTTAAACCTAGCTATAGTATAAAGAAAAGTTTATATTATGACTAGCAGGTGGTAAAACGTGCTTAGTAAGAGTGGGTTATGACTCATGTCAAAAATACCCAGTGCTTAGAAAAGGTGGAGACTGCAATGAAGTCTATAATCACAACAGCAATTTGAATATGAAAGACAGTATGAAGAGAAACTGATTTTTTTCACAAACTGCTTTAGGTGCCACTGTTTTTTTTCGCCCCAACACAAAACCTTTCCTCGGCAAACCCTTGGAGCTTAGTGTGTCAGGCTCATGAAGACAAGTAACTGCGCTGTGCAGGCTTGTCCCTCTGGATGCTTTGAAAGAGACTGAGTGTCATTATAGATCTCTTTTATAAGGCTCCGACTGCTTTCCTGAAAAGTCAGTGCCTTTGTAAAAAAAAAACACTCACACACACACACACTCACACACACACAATAATCCCGTTGATAAGCATCTATTATATTCTTTGAAAAGTTCAAGATATTTAAATTACAAAGTAATATTCTAGCCTGAATAATTGGTCTTTTATTATTTTGCTTCATTAATACCCCACAAATTCACCAAAATACTTTTTGTAAATTTCAATAATGGATTTAAATTAATTTAATTTAAAAATGAAATATTTTCTTCATTAAATATGAATTTATGAACTTTCTATATTTTTCTCAGAGATAATAATATTAGGAGTAGGCTACTAAATAAAACAATACAGTCAGTTAGTAGATTCTCAATGACATCTGAGAAAAGACGACAGAGAGAGATTGTCAACATATGTTTGACTCCTGGCTGCTGATTTATTCTGACAATCACAATTTTTGTGATGAGGAGCTCTTGTCCAAAACAAGGAAACAGGGTTCCACTCTATGTTCTGGGCACTGAAGGGCAGCTTTTCTGTGCACTGCTGAATACTGGTGATACATGCAATGCTGTTGTATCAGTCTTGACGAACATTTGCTGCTGTCTCCTTGGACCCCAGTCGGCCTGCTGGAGGTTTCTTCCTGTTAAAAGGGAGTTTTTCCTCCCCACTGTTGCTGCATGCATGCTTGGAGTGAGGGATTACTGTTGAGTCAATGAGTCGATGCAATCAGCTGGTTTTCCTTAGATTAAAAAAATCTAAACAATCTGACTGTGTGATCAGATTGAATTGCCTCTGTAATACACCTTGAGATGACATGTGTTGTGGATTGGCTCTATATAAATAAACTGAATTGAATTTATGATGGGCAATGGGAAAATCCAAGAAAATTTTTCCCTGTTTTCAGTTACAGTATTTACAGATCTTAAAAGAGTGAAGTCTAACATTAACTAATGCTAAACTCATAAAAATCTAAAAATAACTGAAGATTAGAGCTACAGATTAAAGTAAAGTCAGAAACATATCAGTGAAGGTGAATATCAAGCTTGGACAGTTAAGTTTAGACAAGGGTCAAAGAAGCCATCTTTGTCTATCTGGAAAAACCATCCCTTCACAGAGGAGGCGGTCTCAGACATAACTTGTCACCCACATACAAAGCACTTTTAGGAACCAGACCCATAAGTTTAATCTCCCTGTTCTAACTGATATCTCAACAGTTAAACCAACAGTCAGTCATCACTGAATCGTGGTGGTTCGCATCCGCCTAGGTCGTTTTTGGGGCGTGCAGGTGCGAATCAGGCTTGTGGTCATTTCCTGCATGTCTCCCCCACACCCCCCAATGTCTGGAAAACGAGCCACTAGTGCCATAAAAACTCAAAAAAAAGAAATAAATAAAGATTTCTCTCCTACCTACTCTCACAGGTGGGACCCGCACAATTACAAATGACAAAAGCACAACAACTTTAACGAAAGCATTGCACCATTAACAAACTGGAAGATGTACATCTTCTTTTCTACTATGGTGGATCACAGGCAACTTTAATGTGTAGCTACATCACTTTACATCTGTCAAATTCTAATTGTTTTATTTTGTATTCTGAAGATAATGCTTTCCTTAATCTGTAAATATCCATTATGTTTCCTTCATTTCCCAATATTCCTTTTAGACTCCATTCTTGACGTGTCCTTCCAACCATTCTTCTCACTTTCTCCCTTTCAGTTTCCTAGGTTTTACGGTTCATCAAAATGTGTTCTACATTTTCTTTCTCCCCACATCCTTTACATTTATTATTATGTTTCCTCCCTATTAAATATAGAATGTTATTTTAATAAGGTGTGATTTACTCTTATTCTGATCATTATTATTTCTTCCCTTCTGTTTTTTTTTATTAATATTTCTAATAAATACTGGCTTTGTACTTTGTATAATCTTCTGTTCTTATCTTCTTTCTACCTTTTTTTGCCATTCTCCCATTTTGTAACTCTAAATAGGTGATTTCCCTTCCCCTTTCCCAAAAGGAATCATAATCAGTGTTTCCCGTCGTTATAATCATTATAAAATTTTAAATTGTAAAATGTACTACCTCAAGGAAGTGCAAATAGTCCCACTTTATTTAATATCATGATTAATGATACTTTTTTCTGATATTATATGCAGATGATGGGGACATATGGATGGGGGGAAAGAATATAAAACTCGTGAACATAATAAAATACAGTATTAAGAAAGCAATTAGTAAAGTAGAAAAATTGTCTTATTAATGGGGTTTGAAATTATCAGCAAGAAAGTCTTGTTTTCTGGTTGTTACAAGTAAGATAAATGTTGATATGGGAACAATAACATTATATAGACAGCCGTTGGAAACGATAACAGAATTTTAAATATCTAGGACTACGGTTGGATAATTCTTATACATGGAAAACACATGTAGATATCTTGGAAACTAAATGTAGGAAAGTTATAAATCTAATAAAGGCTGTGGCTGGAAATAACTGGGGTGCAGATAGACAGTCAATATTAAACATATATAGGGCTCTCATGAGATCAGTAATAGATTATGGCATTTTATATATATGTAGCAGCAGCTAAAACAACACTCCAAAGGATAGATAGATTACATAGTTACGTATATGTACAGGAGCAGTGAAAACAACACCTATAAATACTGTTTACTGGAGACACTCCACTGGAAATGAAAAGAATGAAATTTGCTCTAGCAAACTGGATGAAAATTGAAAGTAGTATAGAAGAAAATGTAACCTTAACAATTTTACACAACTGTTGGGAACATTCAAAGTTCCAGAGTCAAGGATTTGGATGGATTGTAAGCAAATTGATGGATGCAAAGTAATGTTGCAGTGGTGGTATGCAACTTAAAGTTGCTTGCGATCCGCCATAATAAAAAAGAAGATGTTCCTCTGCCATTTCATTAATGTTGAGGTGCTTCTGTACTTTGAAATTGTGCTTTCAATTTGCACCTCATGGCCAACATACAACTTCCTCCAGTGTTTTAAATGTTCACATATACGTGCAGAAGCTCTGGCTTTAGAGGAGAAGTAACAACAATTTTTCAGTCTGATTTTCAGATTGCCATTAATAAAAACCAAACAAAACAACTGAAAACTGACAGGAGGGCAAGGCAAAAAAAAGAGTTAGGGTGGACAACCTGAAGGAAAAGGCAGAAGAGGCACAGAGCCCTGTGTGCTGCTGCACAGGAATGTTGGAAGCCGGCGGTGGAGGTCTTGAGCTTGAGGACACAGATGAAGAAACCAGCGACAGTCTTGTTCAGTGGTTTCCCATGAGACCAGTAGACTTATAAATAGCCATGGAGACTGGAACCCATACAAAGTGGGTCCATTTATACCTTTTTGTCTGAGAAGGTGGGAGCAGGTGGGTCTAACTTTATACCCTGGACTTTAAACTCTGAACAGTAACAGAAGTTTTCAAAATATTAGTTTAGTTCTTGAAGATGAGAGGTGCCAATTCAGGAAAACTAAATGAGCTTTTTTCAGAATACCTGCCACTGAGGGATCCTTTATCTTTAGATTTATCATCAGCATTTATTTCATGTTTGATAGGGTGGTGCTTTTGAGATTTAAGCCCATGAAGAGGTTTTTCAGGGCAGCAAGAGCTAAAGTAAAGCCAATATTAATGCTAGGAACTGACAGATACTGCCATCAGCACAAATCATGCTTACTTTTGTTACTCTTTTTGTAGGGTAAAATATGAAAAAAAAATTGATCAAGTGACGTTATTCAAACAGAGAATAACAGACAGCAAAATAGGTAAGAGAACAACTGAAACATTTATCATTAACCAGTGGGTTACATACATTTTAAAATGGAGAGGGCTGTTTCTTCAGCATGCTAATAGAGATTTTAGATGCAGTGTATTCTGTCTCTGGCTTTTAGGCTGATAACAGACAGATATTAATATTAATGCGTAATCCTAACCCTAACTAGAACCAGATTTGGACCTCCTAGCATTGCTGTTGATGTGAGAATTGCCTATTAAATGGTTAATGTTAAAAGATTTGGTTTGGTCTGTAAGAGGAAAGAGAGAATATGAAAAATTTGAATGAATTATTTTAAACTGAGTAATCTAAAAAATGAATTCAATTTACTTTTTTGGGTGAATAAAAACTTAATTGCATATATTTGCTTATAAAATGTTCAATGTGCTACAGTATGAATAACATAACTTACACTGATTAAAGTGAACAGAAAAAATTGAGAGAAATGAAAGTATTTGTGAGACTTCAAAGGGATTTTTTCAACACGTTTCTGGTGTAAATTAATTTATTGTTAGATGAGTGTAGGAGGCTATGGACTTGTCAAATCTGAACTAAATTAGTTCATTAATTTTAACAAAGTGTTTTCTTACTGGTGTGCAGAATGTTTTCTGTCAGCTTCTTGGCTTGTACGCTGGATGTATCATTAAAGCTCAAAACTGTTTGAAATGGATAATTGTTGCTTTAAATAAAAGCACGTGCCTTTGTAATTATCTTGAGGCATTAGATCAGTTCTTGGTTTGTCGTTAAACTGATTCTAATACATGAATCCCATCTATCACCATGTTTTGTTTGGTTGGTTTTCCCATTTTACATGCTGAGAAATGCCTCTGATGTAGATTACGTTTCTTTTGGTTTTCACAGTCTGGAAGTCGGCATGTGTCAACAGACACTTGTCCTCAGACGGGCAGTTCTGTCTATTTTCTCCCTGTGATAGGATCTGTTTTCAGGTGTTGGGGTGGACAAACGAGCTGCGCTCCATCTCACCCTGTCAGTTTCCCCTGGGGCGACCCCTAGAAAAAAGCCTTCCCGGCCAAAAAGTAGGTGAACCAAGGGATAAATAGACAGTGTAGTTCTCTCAATTAACTGTAATGTAACTTAAACCTTAGGATTTCCCAGGTCTATTTTTACTACTCTGCCTGCATTTTTTTTGGTCCAACAAAAAATATAGATTAGCATCAGATTATGACATTCTTGAAATCAGATGACAGAAAAATGGGATATTTAGATAAAGACTTCTGTCAAGTTTGGCTCAAATAAAATAAACTGAAGATCTCAGTCTAAGCCCTTTAGTTTACAGGCTGTTGTATGTATTGACTTACAATACATACAACAGCTATAACAACATACTACTTGTAAATTGGTAGGTTGGGTTGATTTACATTTTTTTTTCCAAACTGATACCATATGTTTGTTACATAGTCTATAAAGGTTGTAAATAATAAACATACATACTACAAAATCTTTGTCTTGCTTGTGCTTTATAACCATTAGACTGTCCTATCTAAACCATCTAGTCTGACTTAATCAAATCCGAAGTTCTTCCTCTGCTTTAGTTGCAAACAATAGATGCTAACCACAGCCTATTGTACGTGTGTGTATTTCCTCACCTTAGCAAAAATACAATTTCATACATTCAAATTTGCAACTGAAAAAAAAAGTCTTTACAGCCATCCCTTTTTTAGGTATCGATCAATTTGAAGTCCAATGTCACATTTCATTAATTTATATATGTTGCGGGTATCAGGCTTGGATGGCATCTGGAGATGTCTTTGTGCAGAAAGATTTATTCCGATTGTTGGGTTAGTTTAGTTTACAACCTGCTCCCCCCATATCTTAAGCCTAATAGCCATTACTGTACTAGAACCTGATATGGTCAATGACGTCTTGTAACTTTTAGTAATGCGAACAATGAGCCGATTAGATTTACACCAGAAACAACTCATGTGAGGTGTCTGTGAACAGTTTAAAACAAACCAGTAGCAACATATTTATATTCCATCTGGCTCTGAGCAATTATAAATATCTCTCACACTGTACCTCTCTTTAGAAATGTCATCCCTACATCCTAATGTACCTTGTTAATACCAACAGATGGACACAATAACAGAGTGAATTGTTTAACTGCTTACAACCTTCTCTTGAGTTATCCAGACTACTGTGCACTGCAGCTATATATACTGCTGGTGTATTCAGTTCAGTGTTTTTTGTTTACAGGATTAACTTATAATCACTCTCCTCTGGTAGACTAAAATGCATTCCTTTTGCAAGATAACACATTTTCTCATTTCTCGTCCATATTTGGCCTGAAATCAAAATATTTCCCTAAAAAAAGGCACATTTGGTAAAATAGCACCAAATTATTTCTATTATTTATTTTACACTAAGGTTTCCAGTAATCTTTTCTTGTTGTGAAATTTGGTTCTGCAATACAATTTTAGGTGAATTGAGAGGCACTAGATCTTCAGAATGATTATCATCTGAGATCTCCTCCTAACTTCCCACTTTGATTGTTTTATATGTGTGATAGGCCATCAAACATGACATTAACATTGGACATTGGGGAACAATGCCCATGCTGATATTAATCATGATCATTGGTGTAGGACAATATAGTCTCCTATATCTGCAAACTTCTCTCTCTCCCTGATACTTTCTAAGACACTCCCACGGGGATATGGATTTTGAACTCCACAGTGCTTGGGGACAAAGGAATCAACTGACAGACTCTCTTTCTCTTTGCTAGAAGGTTTTTCTTAGGCTTACACTGAGAATATGCCATGATACAAAGCCATAAGCCAAGGACCAGACTCTAAGGGCTATTCCAAGCAGACCAGTGGGTGACTCCTGATCAAGATTGCTCCACAAGCAGACCATTCTGCAACAGTTTAGGAAACTTTGAGCTGTCAGAGACTAAAAGAGTGCAGCACCTAAGAACAAAAAGACAGCTTCCCTGCTTCTGGCCTGATATGCTAAACTGCTGAATACTGTACACAATCTGTCATTTTTTTCAAACTAAAAAATCAGCAGAAGTTATAGGTCTGAAAAAAGGTTAAGGAAAGAATTTCCAGCTAAACAATTTGGGTGATAGTGTTTGATCAATTCATGTATCTACTGTTGTTTAAGACATGCTACAAGAAGCCAGTGGTGACTGTTTGGCATCTCACGTTGACACATACAACAGCTGGTTAAAAAAAGTATTCTGGCAGGTCTTACAGTCTCTTTTCTTCCAGATAGCCCTGCAGCATCTGATGTCCTCTAGGGAGTATGCAAATATTTATAATTAAATGATTAGTGCTGCTCTTATTAGTTTCCATCTTATTAGTTGTGCCTCTAGGGAGATATTAGACATTTTTCTTCATTTGTATCTGTTGTGTTTCTATTAAAGATTAATATACTACATACTCAGGACAGTATTTGGCAGATCACTGCCTTTTCACTCACCCCTCTGTTACACAGTCAATCAGCAGAGGTAAGAAGAGAAGTGACCTGTGAGGTGAGGATTAGGTTCCTAGGGCTGACAACACTGTCTCTATTTTAATGACAGAGTGCTGCTAAAACTGGGGATTTGTAAACAGAGTACTAGTTTGAATTGAATTGAATTAGTTTTTAATCATCTGCATAAAAGAAATGGGTACTCTAGTGGTATTAGGCCTTTTTTTACTTTTAGTAAAAAAGTGGGGAGAGGTATAGGTTTCCAACAAAAAGACAATGCAGGAAAGATCTTTCAAGTTTAATTTTTAATGCAGCGCCTCACCCGTTTTTTCACCAGAACAGGTAGTTCTATACTAAAAGCACTGGTAATGGCTGTTCTAAGCTATTCGGAATGGGGGTGGGGGGCACCAATGTTTTTTATTCATGGGGGAACAGAACAAAAATATAAGACAGACAATAGTTCATTATATTATATATAAAGTGAGCAAAAGAGCCAGCTGGAGCTCTGAGATGCAGCTTACTGACCCCTGATCCAGCAGAAGTTGTGATCTTATCCCAGAGTGGCTGCAGCGAAAAGTGCAGCAGGATAATTTTTTTATTCACTGTGTAATAGAATGATGGTAAATTGATTTGTTATTATGTTTTGAGCACAGGAACCATGACCACATGCTCTGTCAGCCCCTGTCCAGAACTGCCAAGGAGATAAGTTACTCTAGATTGTAGTAAGGGGTATGAAACAGAAGGGAATATATGTTCACATAACAATGTCTGAGTTTCATTCAAAAATATATATAAAAAAAAGTACCATTCTTCTCCTACTTCAAAGTTATATATTGGGCAGAATAAACAGTTTACAAATAAACATGTGGACACATGTTGGATATTTTGATGTTTGAGATGATACTGTTTAGATTTAATTAATTACTTTTCTGCAGGTACAACTAAAGCAAAAAACAACAAACTAAATTATTATATGCTCTTTTTACTACGACAACGATTACTTGGATTTAAAAACTCTTTAATCACATGAGCAAAGATTTAAAATAAAAAATGATATCATTCCGGTTTCAAAGGATTGAACTGTTGTACTTTAGACGTTGGGCAAGAACAGAGAGTTGGAGTAGGACTCTTTGTCTCCTTCTTCATTGTGCTCCTTCTGATCCTCCAAAAGCTTATCCAGCAAGTTAGGGGATTCTGGTTCCACTTCAGGATCCTCATGCAGAGAGTGATCTTGAGGTTCTTGGTCAAGATCATGATGCGAGTGCTGAGGGATGTCCAAAATCTGAGGTTGAGCGTCCACTTCCTGGGTCTCTGGCTGAGGGATCATGGTGGTCAAAGACATGGATAAAGGCATATGGACCAAGGAGGATCCTGGGAGAGCTGCAGAACCAGAAGAAAACTGGACTCCTGGATTGGACATGGCTGATATGGCGGTGAGAGGCTGTGCCCATAAGGGATAAGCCAGCCCTGAGTCAGGGAGCTCCATCTGAGCAAGAGAGGTTGGACCTTGAGCCACTGGTATGGTCTGAAACAAAAGACACATTCCACGTAGTATCACAAATAATTAGAAAAAAAAAACAAAAAAAATTAAATATGAAGCATATACAAATCAACCACTGAAAAACAATTGCAACGCTTCTAAGCATGGGTGTCCTTTGTTTGAGTGTTTTCTGTGATAAGTTTTCTTCATGCAAGAGTTGCTTTGTTGAAAGATGTTGGTAGACAAAGGGTTAACTTATGAAACGAGCCTGAAGTGTGCCTTGTGGTTGTTATCTAATGTTTGTCCATGTTGGTAACCTGTCAAGGCTATACCCTAACCCAGTTACTGCTGCAATGAGCAACAAATAGATGGATAGTTGAATGGGTTCGAAAACAACCTCTTTTATTCTTTAAACCTTCAAACATTTCCAGTCAGTTTCAATGACTGGACATGTTCGCAGTGTATGGGTTGTTGCCAATCAACAGTAATACTGTGGTGCAAGCCAGACAAATCCAGTAAGACAATAATTATTTACAAGATTTTTTTGAAATATTAGCAAGCTGGCATTGTAAAAAAAACCTTTTATGGAAAAAAATAAGTTATTGGCTCTGATCTCCAAGAGGTTTCCCAGAGTCACAACGTGTACAAACTTGTTAGCAAGCAAAAAGCTACTCTGCGGAGAAGGTTGAAATGCTGTGGTTGTAATAACTGAGCAGGGCAGCACATGCACATTTTTTGGCATGCGCTGGAAGGCAGGTATTTTCTATGCTGTTTATGTTAAATTTAAACTCTACTAAATGTTACAGTTTACACAGTGTCAGTTATCGAAATGTTTTGGTTAGTCTCCAGCCGTCCAATTTTCCTAGTCACTCAAATGTCCTTCCATCCCTGCATCAGCCAGTTGTTTTTTATACATATGTTTAGATGCCTAAAAGCAGGGATGTCTAAAGTTGTTCCCAAGGGTCACTGTCCTTCAGTTTTTAGAGGTTTCTCTTTTTTTCCCTTCATCACAGCTGATTTCCATTGATAGCTGAAAAACAAGCTTTTATTGAACCTGAATCAGCTGTGCTGAAGCAGAGAAACATTGAAACCTGTAGGATAGCGGCCCTCGAGGACAGACTCAGTCATTGAACTGCTGACCTATAATGGACTGATTCACTATTTGTGTTTAAGAGTAATTACCTGGTGCTACATTATAAAAATGCAGCTTAATGTACTTAACATGTATTTTTTAAAAACACAAAAACAATTATTTCTTGCTTTTTCAAGACTCCTCATGACACAAAAGTCAACAAAAACCAACATAAAATACTTTTTAATTTTGAAATGTCATTGGAATTCAAACAAGCTTAAACAAGCACCTCATGCATATTTTATCATTAGGTTTTGTGGTATTATTCTGTGGTAGTTGTGTGTGTTTGTTTCCTGAAGAAGAAAAAATATATTAGCCTTTATACAATTTGTCAGTGTAAAGCTGTCAAACGCAATGTTTATCCAAAAACAAAAACATTACAAAGACAAGGCAAGGTAAAATAAGTTCATGTTAAATTGTTATCTTTTCATATTTAATCGGTTATGTGAAAACAATTAGTTCATTGTTTCTTTTTTACCTGTTGTTAATTAATGGAAATGATCCTCTTTGTGAGGGGATCTCCTTTCCTGCTTCTTTCCCACTGCAATGCTCAATTCCAACTTTTTTTTTGACTTTTTGGCAGGATTGTTTACACTACTTTTAAAATGTTGCCTATATTTGACTCCAGTGTGAACTCTGACTCTGATCCACAGCAACAAAAATCCCAATGCATGACACACTTTTGTCCAGGAAACATAGAAAACATAGGTGTTACTGTTTTATGTGTGCAAACAATGCCAATTATTAGGTCAGACAGAAACACACTAAATAAAAGTGAGTAAAATTCTGTATTCTGGCATTTTATGGAGCTTTGGTTGCGAGTTCAGCATAGAAGGGTTTAGATGCAGGAATTCAACCAGGAACGATGAAGAAGGGATGTGAAGAACTTTGCAAAGGCCAGGGCAACTTCTAATTCTACAGGTTGCATTTGTCTTTGGAAGAAATAATTGCATTGCATTGCATAAAAACAATCTCTGGAGTTGGAGCACAGTTGTTGTTTATTGAAAACAATGATTGCTGCACAAATGAAAACATTGTTGATGATGGATCACATTCTGAAATTTAAGGCTCTAAGAATTCCTTCTTCTTTATTAGATAATTAATTTAGATGTTGATAATGTTTAAAATTCCTTTTAAACGTGAATACTATTTGTAGCTTTAATACCCCAAATACCAGAGCCCTAAAATCGTCACGTTCTTACTTTATTCAGGACTTCCATTCAGTTCAATCAATATCCAAATTTAATTTAGAACAAAAATAGACAGTTGGTTTATTTTAATTTTCTCTCTTCACATACTTTTCACACATAATTTTGTGATTACATAAAATGTAGAATCTCTGCTCTTTTACTGTAACTTAAGTAAAGAAGTTTAATAACTGATTTTGCTTTTATCAGACATAAGAATCCTTCTTGTCTGTTAGTTATTGAAGCATAAATCGTTTAGCTGGTGGAGTGATTGTGTGTTGTGGTGAGACTTACACCCAGTATCTCTGTTAAAATTGACTGCATTAATCTGATGCCAGCTGATAGTTGCGACTCAATGTCTGTGTGAATTTCAGCCAAAAGAACAAGAGAGCAAAGAACGCCCTTTGATGCCCCCCCTACAAACACACACACCCACACACACACTATATTAAAGTCATACTATCCTTGTGGGGACTTTTGTTTAAATTCCACTCCTTTACCCACTCCTTTCCATGGCCTAACCCACTCCCTAACCACTACCAGCATATGTCTAACCCTGACCTAAACTCGATGCATTGCTTAGTCCTAAATTTAACCTCCACACCTAGAAGAGAACCTTTTGTCATGGGGACCGTGACCTCTGCCCTAAACCTAACCATTTGGTGTTCATACGTAACCTTAAGCTCGACTAAATCCACACCTTTGTCCTACACGTGAACCCTGATCCTAAAACAGCAATGTTCCTTTTAGGGTCCAGCCCACAGGGAGCAGTTAGTCGCCATAACATGCATTTTCTCCAGAAAATGTCTCAAAGAACACATTGGCATGCAAACACACAGGCTCAGACTTTGCATTGACTTTTATTCATTTTCAATTTATCTTTTATAACCTCACCTTGACCCTAACCTAAACTTAGTTCAATCACTAGTCCGAAATCTGACCTGTAACTCCAATACCTCACATTTCCTTACAGAGAACAAAGCTAGTCCCCACAACAAGAAGCAGGTCGTCATAGCATGTTAGGCCTTCCACTGTAACAAATGGTTAACCATTGGTCCTCAGAAGGTTAGTAAATATAACAGGTATAAACACGTGCACACACCCACACACCCCCACAATAACCCCACAGTGCAGCAACGATAGTAATAAACCAAAGCAAGGTTAATATTTTGCCAAAACAGTGGTTCTTTCCTTCAACTGCTCAACAACTTGGAAAATCCATCAAAATAACGACTTATTGTTTCCACAGGGTGTTGAAAAGCTCCAGCAAAACCAGTCTGAACTTGAACACATACTGGATTACATAATAATTTCAGGGTCCCCCCCCCCCCTCCCGTTTAAATTCCTCTGACAACAATTCATGCACAAGCGTCTTCGCTCACACCTCTGGTTTATGTATTTGGAATTATTTTACATTTCAGAAACTGGCTGTTTTATACAGTCGTCGAAGCAGACTCTGTAAATATTTATCTTCTGTATTGTCTATTCTTGCTGTTTTGTTCTATTTTTTTTCTATTTATTTATCTAATTTTTTCTTTTCACTCTCCATTTCTGGTCTCCATCTCCTTTTTTCTTCCCTCAGTTCTTATCCCCTCTACCTTCCTCATCTACCCGTCCATCTGCATGTCCGGTGTTTATGATTTTACTCCTTAAAAATTTTCAATAAAGTTTTATATACAAGTGGAAACCTATAACAGTGTTATAATGGTCTACTTGAGAAAGCAAAACTTTTGGGCTACCATCTATCTCTGGGACACCTATTCCCAGAGCCATATTAGAAAAACAGGACGCAAAACAAACAAAAGAAACCAGGTGTTTATTTTGTCCAGGAAGCACCTGTGTGGTACATAACATCCCACCTTCTGTAATCAACTAGCAATGACGAGAGGCAGAAGGCAATCATTTCAGCTCAATGTTGGGACCAAGTTTAAAACCTAATCTGGAAAATCAATGTATGCATTAATAACCCTACCTTGCATTTTTTATAAAGGAGTTTAATTTCTTTGGAATTTTAAGCTCATTTTATTTAGATTCATGGGGCTGTTTGTTAGTGTCTCTTTCAAGGTTGTGATCTCTTCCTCCCAATATTTGTTTCTCATCAAAGTTCTGTGATGTGCTGTAAGGTGTATAAAGGATGTGATAACTTTCTGTTCGTTGCACATTGGCTGACTCCGTAGTGAAGTGTTCCTCAAACACTGTTTGCCTTGGAATAAACTTGCAAAGACAAGATTGGTCTTTCTCTTACTTTATTGAAACAGTCTCTCATCCTCTGATAATTACATTGCCCCAAAACAGCAACCATTCTTTTTTAGCAAACACATACAGGTGTTTTAGACTATGAGAGGTTTGAGACTTTGTTCAGCCTTTCAAAAGAGGAGCCTAATGACAGGAAGGGCCTTGACAACGTGGCTCCAGGGCATTGTCATAAAATGGATGCATCTACATGGAAAGAGGTGCTGAAAGCAAGTGTCTTTCTTCAAGATGGGAAACATTGCACCAGAAAACAATTATATTTTATGACAAATGAAAACTCTGTAAAGCCACAGGTAATATGTCATCATATATATACCTATAGTAAACTGTGAAAACCTAAAAAAAGCTGGATATATGACCTTTAAATCTGTGTGATTTGGTTGATTTAACTGCAAAGTGCTTTAAGATTAACTCTGTTCAGTCCATCATCTGAAAATGGAAAGACTAAAGTACAGCTGCAGACCTACAAGGGAATAACTGTCCTCTTAATCTCACATGTTTGGTAAGGAGAACATTTATCAAAGAGGAAGTCACCAAGGCCCTCAGTTACTCTGAAGTAGCTGCGGTGATCGGCAGCCAGGTGGGAGAATCTGTCAACAGGATGGCTATTAGTGGTTCTTTCACAAATCTGCCCTTTACGGAAGACTGCCACAAAGAAAGTCACTGCTGAAAGAAAACCATAAAAGGCCTATTTTGCACTTTTCTACAAGTCGTGTAGGTGTCAAATAAAACTGCTGTCAAAGAAGACCAACATGTTTGGGACTTTGCATGGGTTCCAGCTAACCCTGCATATCACACTAAACACTCTATGACCACTATTACACACATTTCCAAATAACTAGGAAAAAGGAAAAACAGAAAAACTGTTTATTTAGGGAGGCCAAAACATGCAACACTCACGCTACATTTTTTTATTTTAATTTGTAAGAAATCTTTCAAACTATGAATCACTTCCCATCCACTTCACAATTATTAATAGATTTTTGTTATTCTATCACATGAAATCCAAATGAAATACCATGAAGATTTGTATGGTTGCAATGAGTCATCTGAGGAAAAACTAAGAGTGATTAAACATTAGTATCTGCTACCAAGCACTCTGTTTGAAAAAAGGCGAGGACCTGACTGCTCTCAGGTATCCATCTGCATCAGTTTCATTCTACATGAAGGGAGTAATTACAGGAAACTGACAAGTGCAGACAAACATGTTCACAGTCCACCAAAAAGAAAACATTGCACAATCCACAAAGTACACACTAGCTGACAACTGATTGGTTAAAAGTGAGCATGGCCCAAAAGTGACTGAAAATGAATGTTTTCATCTGAAACGAACAGAAGGTGAAAATGATTTTAATCAAATCATTTTCGCATTAGAAACACAAATAAAGGTGCATTAGACTATAATGTTACATTAGATGTTTACTTACACAGAAAAATGTAACCGGGATGGGAAAAGGGAAATAAAAGACAAAGTATTTTATAAGTATGCAGGTATTATGATTAAAGGGCTGTTTTATCCCTTCAGTCTAAATAAAAAAGAATTGTCATGATCCAGAGACCATATAAAACAGTCCTGTGGGCTGTATCAGGTCATGGTTTCAAATACGGAAGATGCCATTTTATTTTGGTATAAAGATGTAAATCATCAGTTAGGCTATGCACACAATATTTCAAGCCATAAGGATAATTTCTGCTTTTAGAAATAAACCTAATCAGATAACAGAGCCGACAGTATGTGATGATTTAAGATCACATATGCAGATTCACTCTGTTGCTAACCGCCATGTTGATCAGCAGAGTCTCTTTAGAAATGGGTAAGTCTAACATAGGAAGTACTCGTGGATCGCTGCTTCTGTGTTACTTTTGTGTGTCTTCTGTCTCCTTGAAGCCCAGTCGGCCGCTCACACTGAGCCTGGTTCTGGTGGACGTGTCTTCCTGTTAAAAGGGAGTTTTCCTTTCTGCTGTTGCTGCATCCATTCTCAGACACAATAAAAGCAACAGTCTGCTTTCTCTACATGCTCCTTAAAGAGGAGTGAATTCTGCAAAAGTCAGTGACTTGATGCATGAGCTGAGACAGAAAACTTTGAACCAATCTGAATGATTTAATGGTTTCTGTGACGTGTCTTCTTCATTTTGTAGGTACGTATTCCTCACAACATAATTCACTGTGTCATAAACGATCAGAGGCAGTTCGTCTGCAGCAGTTTTCCATTATTCTCCTTTATAGGTTGATCCCAAAAGCAGTGGTTTAAAAGCTGTCATTATTGCCTCCCACGTGCTTGTCTACCAAGATGGTGGTTCACATCTGTTTCAGACATGTTGGAACTATTCTATTCTATTTTTTCTTACTTTATTCTACTGTTTTTCTTCTTCATCAACAATTGTACTAGCAGCCTTTTTAGACAACCAAGGGGTGTCTGGTAGTACTGTATGAAGTTTTACAGGGAAATGTGGCTTTATACTTGAAAGAAACTCTAAATCATCTGTTTTTATGCAAATAGACATGGAGCTCTGATGGCTGCTTGCAATCAGGCCCCTAATCGAGTTTTTCTTTTTATTATTCAGAGGAAAACAAAAAAACTTGAATGAAGAAATATTGTTTGTTAGAGGTATTTGTTTCGGGACCATGCTAGCCTTACTAAGCTAATTTAAAGTTTCTTACCCCAAAGTTTGTGAGCAGAGGCGTGTGTGTATAGGTCAGCATGGTGTAGCTGGGGCACAGAGTCTGCATATATACATCAGCAGTGAGGGCGGGGGCGGCTGGGTAGGCCAGAGTCTGAGCAGTGGAGTCCTGCTGGCTGTAGTCAGATGAGGACCATGGCATCAAAGCAGGCTGCAGCCCTGCGTTGGAGACAGAGGGAGCAGCTTTCCAGCCTGCGCTCTGCAGCCCGTCATCTGCAGCACCATTACACTGCTCCGCTGGAGAAGTACCGGCAACATCTGAGCCAAAAACGCCTAGACGTTCAGTTAAAGATTTAACAACATTTTTTTCAGCGCTCTGTTTTTATTTTGGTTAATGTGTAATGGGGTCCCACGCAGTAGAAGCACCTACCTTGTGTAAATGATGAAGGATTGTTGTGAGTCACCACATCCTGAAAAAAAATAATAAAAAAGTTAACTGGAATAATCACAGTAGCAGAACAGCAGCTATCTATGCCTTGTTGATATGTAAACAGGAAGTGTGAGGTCCAGGTGGGACTGCAGCTGAGACGGGATCGGTGCAGATGTTCATGTGCAACAGATGCCACAATGAATGCATGCAGAAATAGAACCGAGTTTTGCTTTTATTTTTCCTCCACATCCCTCATCTCAGTCTTTGACTATTAACACAATCAGAGTAGTGTTAATTATACACAAGATATGATTGAAAAGATTTTTAAACACAGCATTTTTGAATACAAAATGTAAAACATTATTTCCACCCTTTTGCAAAACTAACCTTGATTATGAAATGTTTTTGGAAGAGATGTGTTTTTGTACAACAATGAAAATCTTAAAATCCATGAAAGAAATTTAAAGATTTCCCTTAAGTTTGTTGAAAAAATGGTTTCAAAATGAAAAAAAAACTACACTTCAGTGAGAAAAGAGGACAAACCAATCGGAGCATGCAGAAGATTAAACCGTCAGGTAAACTAAAACAAGCTGTTCAATAACTGATCAAAACTTTAAGACTACTAACCATAAAAATCCTTAACTGGAACCTTAACTTACATCTGATCCAGAGTTATTCCACCTTATGTTTTTCCTCATAGTGGTAATGACTCTGTTTTAATATAGCTGATCTGTTGAGGACCTCTAACAGAAGACAACTGGAGCAAATATTTTTCTTACAAGATCGTTTGGTTAATGTGAAAAAAATTATTCAATAGGAAGCAAAGTCAACCTGCTTAACGGAACATAGAAAGGCTCCAACTTTTGCTAAATCTTGTGTTTGTGGGAGAAGAACTGAAACAACAAAATATGCCTTTAACCACAGTCTTACCCTCCACAAATGTATTTATTTGTTTAGACTTTGCAATGGGCTCCATTGTTGCTAGCATGACAAGTGGAGCACATTAAAGGACTCCTTTTGATGGAGCAATGGAGTTTCTGCAGAAGCATTGAGCCATTCCTGTATTTAAACATGGTGTCCATCCCCCTGACTGAGGGTCCTCGCCTCTTCAGTGGTCGCTGGGTCTTTACAGAGTATAACTCTGCCTCCTTTGATTCATCTCACAATTAACTTCTTCCACTAAAATAATCTCCCTCTTTTAGCTCATCCCAGTAGGTCACCTGATCTAAACCACTTTAATAACATTTAGGTAACAATGGTAAGGAAGGTTGACAAAGTTTTCCAGTCTTCGTAAAAATCTACATCACTCTTGTACCCCACGGCTCTACCTTTCGTTCTTCTCTTTTTCCTTTTTGTTGTTTGTCTCTGTGTCAACAGCATTAAAAAAAAAAAAATATTCATATTCTTCTGGTTGGGATTTCTAGTTTTTTTTTCCAGCATAACACCTTTCTTATTAGGTCAAGTACTTTGCTTTGTTTTTTCTTCTGAGGGGCCTTACTTGTCTTACTTTAGAATGATATGTTTAAATAGACGGGGGGGGGGGGGGCGGCAGCCCCAAAAAAAAACAAAAAGTAATTAACATACCCCCCAGCCATTCAGGTTGTTTTTATAGTAAACTTCTGAGGCTGTTAGACCAACATGAAGTTAAGGTTTACCTTTAAAGCCTGTAAATCTTCTCCTTTTACAAACTCTGGGGGAAACAGCGAATTGACAGTGAGTTAAACTGAAAGTCTTAACAAACATCCACTTCAAGAACCTCTTAAGGCTTCTAACAATATTAAAAAATTACTGGTATCACAGCACCTTGTCTTGCTACTTAGGTTCTGGATTTATCCCAGCCAGCATGCCTAGGTGGGCCCCATGTGGGGAAAAGGAGGGCAGACTATATGGGTCCCATATGGGT